>BHFT01058036.1:0-13370 GCA_004320025.1 Laticauda laticaudata
TGATACATAGTCAAGATCTTTTTGAAGGGTAGCAGTACTGTCTGTGGTATTGAACAGCTTTACATCATCATGTATTGCAGCATCTACTATTCAGACTTTCCTGGCTTTCTTATCAACAATGGTTAAGTCTGGGATGCTATGTGCTTCCTGTCTGTTTAAAGTCCCTAGAGTGGTTTAGCGTCTTCATTTTTTATTACTTTTCCTATTTTCCCCACCAGTTCTTGTTTACAGACAAGTGACATTTCTTCAGATCTTCCAATGCACAATTGCTGCTACTTTTGTCATGCCATTGTTTGTAATCAGTCTGTGCAATCTTTATGCAGCAACTAACTAGGTGGTCCACTGTTTCTTCAGTTTTTTTTATAGAGGTGGCACTTGCTATCTGTTGCTGTCTTCTCAATTCTAGCTTTATATGCATTTATTTTTAAGATTTGGTCTTTGTCGACTCAGCCTCTTTCTTCAAATGTCCTGTTCCTAGTCATTTCCAGGCTTGTTATTATCTGCTTTGCTTTCTGTTGTTACAAAATAATGTGATATGCTTAAAGGTGTTGCCTATGTTCTACTAACAATGCTGATAAAATTTGAAATTAGTGAAATACTTCATATTAAATCTTGCTTATTTCAATTCTCATTTGGTTTTAGGTATTTTTTTTCATTATCTGGATTCCAGTGAGTTTTCAGATTATAGGCTAAATCCAAGAGTCATACTGTTTTAGTTATTTGTCACATGTTACTGGCAAATTGCCAGGGACATATTTACATAGTCTTTGCAGTAGGACAAAAGAGAGTTTGCACATGAATAACAAGTTACAAAATAGGTTTTGTTTTATCACTTAAGATAATGTGGAAATGAATCATGCTTGGTATTGCTTTTTATTAGGCTTCTGCGGCTATGAGGATTTTAAACAAAATTTTGAATCTTTTCTTCTTTTAAGTCATTCCCTTGTTGAAGCAAATAAAAAATTGGAAATACTTTTATTCTTGTTCTGAAAAGAATACTCAAGACATTCCATTTCCCCTCCATCAAAACAAAGGCAAGTCCAAAGATCTGAGGGATTCAAATAAAAGTATATTATCCTGAAGCCAAAAGAAAATGCTTTTCCTGTTTCATATACATCAATTTGACATATCTTGTCAAGGAAATATCTCACAAAAGTGATGACATTTTTTATTAGGTGGCTATATGGCCTGTTGTTCAACATCTGGAATTAAAAACAGCATCAAGCCCCATATTATTTTAATGTTTTTAATCTTTCTCTTTTAATTTTAATGTTTACCTGTTTTTAAACTTTGCAAGCTGCTTAGAGTCACCTCTACATGAAATGGGAGGCACACAAATATTATTAATAAATAATAAATGAATAGTTTAGAGACATTTCTGTTACAAATGCTCATTTTTATTCTTTAATTTATCAAATTAATGGACCCTCAACAATTTTAGAGAAGATAATGCACAATGCCAAACAATAAGCCATATTATGCCTGTACGAACACAACTGGGAGAGAATCTGTAACATTCTTTCAGAGCAAAGATAATGCTACAAACATATTCATACAAACATTTTACTGTTGCTCCTGCTGCTATGCTTCCCAGTAGATCATTACATTCCATCAGAGAACTATCTGTTATTCTCCCACAGTTTTCCTTCTCTTCTTTTGTGATGCTGGCATTCCCCGTCTTAAAATAACACTGATACTGTTGTAGCTCTGATAGACAGTCATGAAGATCTTACTTGTGTGTTTTATTCTCTTCCTCTCATTGTCAAGTAAGATACTTTTCTACTTGTATGGGTGTGTCTGTGTGTGCATGATTACACTACTATAGTTGAGAGGGATGAAATCTTAAGAAACTTTATCAACACAAATAGCTGCATTCTCTATCTAGAAAATGATTTCACTTAAGAAAGAACTTTTTTTTATGATGTTCAGTATTATGTTTTTGTAGGATTTCTTGTAGGATTTACCCAAGCCAAACCCAAAAGATGTCCATATGGTGGTGTATGCCGATCTTACAAAGAATGTTATAGGGAAGAGAAATATTGGGGACGCTGCCTTTGGAACCGTAAAAAGATCTATTGTTGCTTCTGGTAAGCTGGATCCAGTCAAAGAGCAAATATACATTCATTGAACATTATGCTGATCATTTAATGTAGGAACAATGGTATTTGATCTCAGTTTAGGGTCTCATTTTATGGTATCATTGTTCTCATGTTTAAAAATTCGTTTAGAAACCAAATTATAATTTATCTACTAGCAAAAAAGCCCATTCAGTTTCTGAATTTAGTCCCTTCCTTGCTTCAGTTCAAGAAGCAAAAGCATCTTCATTTATATAATCCCCTATTATGTCCCCCACAATATTACATTTGCCACTGTTGTGTATATTTTTATTGTTGTGTATATTTTATTTTCTATGTTCCCTTCCCTCTAACATCTCATTTTTACACAAATATATTTTCTTTTAGCCAATAATATCAAACTTATAACATTACATAAATGAATAACAAGATATATAATTCATTACAAATATTATCCTACTGTATAGTTATACTTATTCTCTGTCAGACTCCACATAGCATTTTTTTTCATATCTTAACTATTAATCCCTTATATCTTACATAAACATTTATCTTTATTACTTGATTAATCAATTATAAATTCTTATTTTCACATCTATTACATTTAGATTATTCCTTCTTATTCTAATTGTTAATCCAAATTCCTCAAAATCTGTTATATGTTTTACTATAAGTGTCCCTCTTTTCCATTTCTAACCATTGTCTCTAAGGCTTTCTTTTATATTAATTCATCATTTCTTTGCTTGGTTACCATTTTCTATCATCTTTTGGCTTTTCCATTTTATCCTTCCTCCATTTATCCTCATTTTCTGATATTTTTTCTCCCATTTCTCGAAGTTTGTCCCCACCCTCTTTTCGTCTCCTCTCTGTATTTCCCTAACCATTTCATTTATCAGCATTCTAGTCTCAGTATTCCCCCTTATTTATTGTATCTATCATTAATATCCCATATTCAACTTCTTTTTTCTTTTTTTTGTATTATTTGTTCCTTTTGTTCCATTTCAGTAGTTTCACTTTCTTCTAGTTCCTCCTTCTTCTTTGTTCTTTCATCTTCTTCTGCTACCATCGGCATTTCTGAATTTTCCTCTATATTCTGTATTTTAGTGCATAAATCCAACATTCTGTCCCACATCTTATTCATAGCTCTCATGTCCATCTTTATTTCTTTGCACATGTCACTGATCTTTATGTTGCTTATTCCAATTGTTCAGTATCCAATAAGTTTTATTTTATCTAAACCAGTATTTCTTTTTTGTTTTTAATATATCAATATCCTCAGATCTTTATTTTCCAATGTTAGTCAGTCCAAAGATCGATAGTTCCAGGGGTAACAGCCCCCTGTTTCCTTAAGCCCATGTCACACCGGCCAACGGATGCAAAAAGGACACAACGGACGAGCAAAATGTTCCATCCGTTGTGTTGTTGACCGCTCTCAAAAGGGGCAAAAATTTGCAAAACTGGAGCAGATAACATGGATGCGGGGAAGACGCAGGGCGGATATGCAAAGCGGATGTGGAATGGAGGCCCAGAGGAGGGAAGCAGAGTGGGGCGGATGGCGCAATTGCAGGGTTTCCAGGGGGCCTCAGCGAAGCAGATTGCGGAACGGATACAGCGGATGCAGCGCGGAAGCCTAGCGGATGCACAGCGGAAGCCTTTACGGATGCCTGCGTTAATTGCGCATGCAGCGGCGGGAGATGCACATTGCACAAGCCCACTGGCATTAAAGGGAAGCAGCTCGCACGTGGCAGCATTCTGAGGAAAGACCTGTTGCTGGACACTTCGAGTTTCTTGCCTGCCCTGCCTGCATGCCTGCCTGCCAGCCTTGCTGCCAGCCTGCCTTCCAGCCAGCCTTGTGCCTTGCCTGCCTGCCTGCCTGCACTTTGGCCAGCCTTCCTGCCAGGCTTCCTGCCGCAGCGCCGCCTTCCTTGTCAGGCTTCCTGCCAGCCTACTGCCAGGTTTCCTTACAGGCTTCCTGCCAGCCTACTGCCAGGCTTCCTTCCTAGGGCTTCCTGGCCAGCCCTGCCGCAGGTGGTGCCTGGCCTGCCAGCCTTCGTGCCTGGCTTCCTGCCAGCCTCTGTGCCTGCCAGCCTCCATGCCCGCAGCAACCCACAACCATGGGGAGGAAGCGAAAGCCTCAGCAGCCTGCCGCCATCCCTGGCAAGAGGGACAGGGCCAACCTCCCGCACCCTGCCCTGATCTGCCTTCTTCTGCTGGGGCTTCTGCTGAAGCTGCTCCTGGCGATGGTGCTTCTGCTGGTGCTGGGGCTTCTGCTTGGTGCTTACTCTGTTGAAGCTGCTCTTTGGTCCTGCTGGTCCTGCTCGTGCTCCTGGAGTTGCTCGTCCTGCTCGTGCTCCTCGTCTTTGTCGTCTGCTGTTGTCCTGCTTGTGATCCTGCTCCTGCTGGTCCTGGTGTTGCTGATCCTGCTGCCGCTGCTGCTGATGATGATGTTGATGATCCTGCTGCTGCTGCTGCTGGCTGATTGAATTGATGGATGTAATGAGTCTATATGATCCTGCTGGTTGTGAGGGATGATACGATAGATGATGAATGATGATGATCCTGCTGGATGCTGCCACTACCGGCTGGTGGTGTGGAGGAGCAGCCCCTATATACCTGGGAGCCCTCTGTTGACGGGCCCATTCTGGTCCTGCCAAAGGGAGGAAGAGGCGTATGCGGGGACGGGAGAGGAGGCAATACTTCATTTAGGAGAAACACGAGGATGAGGTGCTGGAGTGGCTGAGAGAGATATGACTATCTGTGGCGGAAGGACACCGGCTGTACAGGGACACCCAAGCGGGAAGCAGGCTGCTTGGAGAGAGAGGGCAGAGAGTATGAGGTTAACTTCGGAGGTGCTCCTCGGCTGGTGGAAAACATGTGGCACACCTGGTACGGGAAGCTGCACCTCAAGAAATGGCCTGGCCAGGACTGTGAAGCTGACAGACAGAGAGACCTACATCATGGCCAGCTGCAGCTTCCTGGAAGGGTGAGGTCCCGCCACCTGAGGAGCCAGCAGCCGCCTCTCACACACTTCTCTCCGGCAAGCCTGCTGAGAAGCCAGTCCTCTTCCGGCCAAGGTCAGTCCCTGTCTCCAGGCAGGTTTCTGGGAGGCGTGCCACGGCGGAGAACCCGCGGACAGGTGTGGAACGGTTGTGGTGGAGTGCGTAGAGGACTCCCTGGTGTGGTGAAGAGAGGAGACATCGAGTCCCGTACAGTCCTAGCCGCATCCACCACACCCAGCTCCGCCTCCGGAGAAAGGCAGAGATCCGGACAGCAGGAGGGGCTGAGCCACACTGTCCTGCTGGAGATCAGGGACACCATCTGCACCAGCATAGATCTCCTCTCTTCAGCTGGTCACACTAGACTCCTCATCCTCCAACCGCAAGCCCTTCCTACCTATGTCAACCAGACCCTCAAGGAAATGGCAGATCACAGTACCAGCTGGTGAAGGACCGGATCAACGGAGCTGCTTCACAAACCCTCAGACCCAGAGGAACCTGCTCCCCCCAAGTCCAGGTTCTGCTCTCCAACCTCCACCCTAGGTGATGTCCCTCCATTCAAGGCTTCCCACAGGCCCTCACCTACCAGGGCTATGGCTACCAGGAGGTTCAGCAGCACAGCAGCAGCTCTTCCCAGTCCAGGGAGTCATCGGGATCACACCATTGCACCTGTTCCACTGAATGCCACTGATGCCACCCACGACAATGATGCCACCCACGACAATGATGCCACCCATGCCATCCTCCTCACCCAGCTGCAGAGCAGACAGCCCCACTAAACTACTTCCTTCCTCCACCCCCACAGCAAGCCGGCCTCAGTACACCTTGTCATCAGTACTGGGGCTGACACCCCATGGCATGGAGGAAGGAGCTTTCAGCATCGTGGGGCTGAGCCGCGCTGTCCGACACACTTCCTCAACACACCGTTCCTGTTGTCCTCTCGGAGCCAGGCCCTCAGCACCACCACCACCACCAGCACACTGGATCCTTCACCCCTGAGACTGGGCACACCTCGAGTGACCAAGAAGAGTGCAAGAGACTGGGTAGCTGGCTACCTGTGGACTTTATTTGGACACTTGACCTGGGTCATTTTTTTTTTTAAGCTTGTGTTCAATAAAGTTTATCTTTGATTCACACACTTGCTTCATTTATTTATGTCAATAAAGTCTTGGTGGAAACTTTTAGAATTGGCTTAAGCCTTTGCATGCTTGTGGGATGGGTTAAGATAGCAATAGGGTGGGCAGGGATACTGTGGAATGAGCAGGGATACTTTGGGATGGCTTAATAGCTGTGGGAATAGATAAACTCCAGTGAAGCATAGTGAGACTGTATGGTCTACCCTCCAGGTGCCACACCTATGGCCCTTTTTTATCAATAACAATGTAACATTGATCCACACATTTGAAACACAAAACACAAGTCTTTATTAAATGCCCTGTTCATTGTAGGCCCCCCAACATACATGGCCAAATCTCATCCGTGTGATGAGACAGGCTGAAGGAAGCATCCATTAAGCATCTAACATCCTGTCTTGCACTCCCCTGCTCCAGCTGGGGAGTTGCAACAGTGTTTCAGGAGGTTGCGCTGCTTTCTTCCTTCTGTGAGGCTCTGTTTGTTGTGGCCGTGCACACCCTGAGTGTCCAATCAGGTTTCGCCCTTGCTCCATTCCCAGGCTCCATGTCCCCATTGCTTGTTGATGGTCCACGAGCCTGTTTCTGCAACACTGGGTAGCGGGTGCGCATGAGATTGCGCAGGATGCAGCAAGCTTCCGTGATCCTCCTCACGGTCTCTGGGCGATGCTGCATGGTGGTGAGAAGTACCTGGAACTGTTGGCCAGGATAACAAAGGCGTTCTCCACCACCCGCCTTGCCCTGGACAGCCTGTAGTTGAAGATCCTCTCTTCACGGGGTCAGGAGTCTGGAAGTGTAGGGCTTCATGAGGTAGGTTCTGAGGGAAGAAGGCGTCATCCCCACGATGAAGTAGGGACACATCTTGCGTGTCGTTGGGCAGGGGGTTCTGGATCTGGGAGCCCACGATGAGGTTGCATTCCAGCCCCTCCTTGAGGTGACTGGCGTTGTATACCTGGGCATCGATGTACATGAACTTGTAGTCAGCATCGACCATGGCGAAGAGATGCTGAAGACAGCCTTGTAGTTGAAATAAGTGGACCCCGACTTGGCTGGCGCTTTGCAGGCCACGTGCTTGCCCATCTATGGCTCCAACAGTGTGTGGGAAGTTCCTCCTCTGATACCACTGCTCTGGCAACTTTCTTCCATCCTTCTTCAGTGGAGGGGCAATGGAGGAGCTCCTCCTTGTATTCTTCGATGATGGCTGCACCACTTCTCTGACCACAATGCTGGTGGTGTTTGTGTGCACCCTCCAGCCATATTGCATGCTTTTGTAGGTGGTCGCTGAGGCACATGGTGCAGAGTGAGTGCCACCTTGAGCCCCAGGTTCCAGGCTGGGCCGGAAGTTGGTGTTCTGCTTGGTCAACCTGGGTGTCAGGCGCTGAACAACTTCATCAAACATGGCTGGAGGCATCCTCATGAAGCTCTGGAACGCCCGAGATGTCCTTCGTTCCTGAGCTCCACCACCAGCCTGTTGTACAGTCCGTACTCTGCTTTTCTCCGATCCATTTTCGGACCCAGACGCTTCTTGGCCCCCTCCTTTTCTTGCATAGAGAAGTTCACAGAGCCTGTCAACGACTGCGCTTATACGGATCAAACATAGAATAGAAAGCACACAGAGACATAGGATACAGGACTAACACACACAAGAAAAATGTAGGAAAACAATCACACACGACATCCACACAAACCACGCCCTAGCCGCACCCACCACCCCCCACACCACTCGCCACCTGCGCATCCCTCGCCCATCGTCGCGACACCAGACGCCGACACCACGAACAGGCCCACCCGATCGCAGCGCCCCACCTGCCAAACCGACCCGGCCCCCTTCCGCCCAGCCGAGCCGCCCCTCGCCCTACGCCCCGCCCTCCTCGACGCCTCGAGCCCCTGCCACCGCACTCCGACCGCTCTGCTCCCTACCCTCCCTCTACACCTCACGAAGCACCCTCTATCACGGATCGCTCCCATTCCTGGCCCCATCCTCACCCCCGGCACTCTCCTACGCCGCCATCCTCCACAATCATCTGACCACCCTCGCCGCCTCCCCTCTGCGACCACTCGCCTCCTCTCCTCCTCTCCCAAGCTTAATGCTTCGTTTCCACTTCCGGCCATCCAATTCTGCCCACTCCCCCATTCCTGCATCTGTTCCCGGCGCTCCCCCGTTCTCGCTCCTCTCTCCCTGTGCTTCGGCCGTGGACCTCGACCGCACCCACGTTCGCGCGGATCGCACAGCCCGGCACGCCCCCCCCTCAGCCCAAGCCCCAGCGCCCCATATCGCCCGGCCCTCCGCCGCTAACGGACTCCATACACCGGCACCCGCCTGCCTCCGCCGGATCCGCGTAGCGGCCTGGTACCGCGGACTGCGTAGCCCGGGACTGAAACAGAATGGACGAACTGGATACATTTGCCGCGCAAAAGTTTTAGGCAGCCAAAACTTTTGGAGCGGACGAAAAACCGTCAAATAGACGGGATGCTGGAATGGATAGAGAGGAAGCCAAAATGGAGGCAGTGAGTACAATCGTGTTTTCCGAACGCCGGATTTCGAACGGATGGCAAGGTTTTTTGTCCGTTTTACATCCTCTTTGCATCCGTTGGTTTGGTGTGACATGGGCTTTAATCTTTGATCATAATATATTTCAGCTTCCAGGAGTCTCATTATAATATATTTTTTATTCCTTTTTAACTTTTTCTTTTGCTGAAATTGTTAGCTTGAAGAGATCTACAGAATTTTTCTTTTATAAACAGGTGGTACTTTTAATCCAGTTCTACAGCCACTCTTTTTCTGTTTCTTCATTTAGCTTCACCAATTTTAAGAATCAAATATTATGTCTCTTGAGAACAATTATTTTCAGCATTCAAATTAATGCCTTTCAATGCCAGATCCTATCTAATCACCAATCTGAATTAGTGTTCTTCTAATTTTATTCCTTTTGAAATTTTAAGTTTTTAAAACTCTTTGTATTTCTCAATTCTTCTTCTATCTTCCAAGCCACCACTTGCACAATTCTTTAATTTTCTCTGTTATAGTCTTTTTGGGGTAAGTTCAAATAAAATGAATTCTTCTCTCCCTTCTCAAAGCACCATTCCCAATCTCCACTCCTGCACTGTGCTTAGATGTTCCTCGGCTGTCCCAATTTTGTAGTGGCCATCTTGGCCTGCTCTTCTGTCTGTTGTGACATAGAGAGCAAGCTTGGGATTTCCATAGGGAAGTTGTGTTCTCCCCCAGAACTTCATCAGCTGCCTCTCCTTAGCTTTGCTGTCCCTACAAGGTGGCTTTCGGCTCCGTCTGTAGCCCACAAATGGCAAGAAGCCAGTGTAGAAACGGAGACCTCCGTTTGCTACTTCTAGTCTCATCATGACATCAGCTTAATGCATGCTTTAAAAATGGGTATGAAATTGTAAACATGGTGAGAACAAGAATACATGATTAAGGAAATTAGAAATTGATTAATTAAATTAATTTAATTAATTTTTAATTAAATTAAATTAAAATTTAATTTTATCATAAATTGATAAAAATCAATTTATTTTTAATAAATTAAATATTCTGTTACCCACTTGTATAAGGTTGTGAGGATATAATGTTATAAGTTTGATAAAATAAGATGGAAAATGTGAAAAATGAGAAGTTAAAGGGGAGGAATATATACATAAAATACATAAAGATACATAAAATACATAAAGTACATAAAGATACATAAAATCACACATTGCAATGTCCTATCTATCAATGAATACTTCAGCTTCAGCCATAACAACACAAGAGCAAACAATAGAAACAAACTCAAGGTTAATATCATCAAACTTGATTTCAGGAAATATGACTTCAGCAACAAAGTGGTCAATATCTGGAATACTCTGCCTGACTCTGTGGTTTCTTCCTCAAACCCCAAAAACTTTAACCTTCAGACTGTCTACTATTGACCTCACTCCTTTCCTTTAGGGGGTGTCCATAAGCGCACCAATGTGCCTACCGTCCCTGTCCTATTGTTTCTTTCTTTCTTTTTTTCTTATATGTATCCATGTATTCATAACTATGTTTTTACTTATACCTATTATCTGACAAGCAATTGATAAAATAAATAAATAAATAAAAATAAAGCACATAGAAAACATGAATATATGTAACAAAGGCAAATGTAATAATGGAAAGAGGATTTATTAAGGGATAACCATAAATTGAGATGAAATTTTGAATGATCAATGAAATGATATGAATAGATTAAACTGTAAACATGTTGAAAATATGATTAAGGAAGATAGAGAATGAATAAAAATAAAGAGGCTGATACAAAGCAGTTTATGAGAAGATAAAGAAGAAAATATGATAATAGATAATGATGTGATATTAGAAAGTTATATTTGTGATCATAGATATAACTGATTTAAAATGTAAAACACCTGGAACCACATTGTTCTCAAAAAGATGTATTTAAATACTTAAAAAAATTACAACTTTTTTGAAAAAAAAGAAGAAGCAAAAGCATGATACATTAAAACTCCTCAGGTAGCCATTTTCCATAATGGGTAGTTCTCCAACAGTAATCTTGGTCAATCTTTTTCTAATACTGTAATTCCCTGATAGCTTTGACAAGAAAATGATGAATTTCAAATATGAATATTCCAAAAATGAATATTACCACTGAACCAAGCAACTTTTATCCAGTAACCTGTATAAAAATAGTAAGTCTGAACATCACCTATTAAACAGTATTATATTCTTTTGCATTTTTGTCATAGATGCATGCCATAATAATAGCATATAATTATGATGGCAAACCTATGGCAGGCATGCCAGAAGTGGCATGCAGAGCTATCTCTCTAGGCATGCCACCTGTTGCCCCTTGCTCTTCTGTGTTTTGGCATGCACATACACGCCAGCCAGTTGGTCTTTGCGTATGCAGGAGCACTGGAAATTAGAAAAGCAGCTCTCCGATGCACAAGCATGTGTCAGTCAGCTGGTCTTCGTGTGCATGGAAGCACTGGAAACTGGACGACCATCTCCCTGGTGCGCATGTGAGTACCGGCCATCTGATCTTTGCATGTGCAGGAGCACCAAAAACCAGAAGAACAGCTCCCCAGCATGCATGCGTGCATGCATGCTCTGGCTAGCTGGTCTTTGTGTGTGCATGTGCATTTGAAACTGGAAGACTAGGTGGCTTGTGCACATGAGTGTGCCAGAAAGCTGAGCTTCCAGTTTCCGGCGCACCCACACAGCACGCCAGGGACCTATATTTCTTGTTTCTGGGGCATACATGTGTATTCTCCTGATTCATCACTCAGTGCCAAAAAGTTTCACCACCACTGACATATAAAAATACCTCGTGCTTGGATATTAGTTCTTTTGAGATTTCATAAGAGTTTTCATGAAACAATTTAAGCATGAAAGGGAGCTACTTACAAATTAACTTAAGTCACAGGACTGAATATTTTGTCAATATCCAGTTCTGAAGTTGCATTCTGGATTTTCAGAATTTTGGATGCTGCAAAGTGTCCTTTTTTCTTTCAGTGCACTAAGTCTCACATATTGTAAATAAATGAAGAATAGGGGATCTTAATCCAGCCTTTACCAAGCCTGTTAATATGTTTGGACTAACATTTACAGCAACACTGAGATTAGTTAGAAATACTAACTAACTTAGTATTTCTAACTTAGAATTAGTATTTTCAGGAGTCTTTGATTAGTTAGAAATACTAACCAATAGTGGAGTTCTAGTTCTGGGGAATCACAAAGTTGGCAATTATTGCCTTAACTGACTGAGATTTAGGGGAATACTCAACTGCCTTTTAAAGACTAGTTGCTGGATTTGCACAAAACACCAATTTCACCTAAAATCAAATGTGTTACATGTTTTGGGGATCACACTGTTGTGGGAACCTATCCAATTTGGTTTATTTTAGGGAGAGCAAAACATAAATGTAAATACATCATTTGTGCTCAAAATATTAAATCTATTTATTGTATTTACCTTGCTGCCATGAACTATTTTTAATATAATATTTGTTTTTATTAATAGGCTGTTGGAAGAACTATCCAGTTCCAAGCCAGGAGAAAAGCATGGAGACAAAATGGAGACTGGAAGCTGATTGGAAAGAAGGTCCATTTATTGATGAAGCAGAACCATTAAGCACATGTGATCCTGGACAGCTGACCACATGAAGTTGAGAATGGGGGAAGGGGGTATTTATACTTTCTCTTGGGCTTTCCACTTGAACTTCCTGTTCCTGTGCAAGAACATATATTCTATTGACTGTTGTCAGGCACCCACGTTGCCATGTACAAATCCTAGAAGTCTGAGTTAAGTGTAGTTGAAGTTTGGGCTGATGCAATAAAGGGGCTTGTTGGACAATTCCTATTGTGGCTGAGAGCTAACTCCACCTTTGTTCAGACCTTGCTGCAGGGAATTTGCTGATAAATAGAGCTATCAATTTCTTTATCTCTCAAGTGTTGACATTCTCTGAGGACTATTAGGAAAGGTGGGGACTATTAAGAGTGAGTCTGCTTCCTGCCTCCAAAAATACATGTTTCTCCATTTCTCATCCAGGGAAATATAATATTCTTTTTAATATTTCTCAAAATATTTCATTCTTCTAGGAGAGAGGTGGGTGTTAACTTTCTACAAGGCCAAGCTAGAGCAAGAAAACTATACAAAGTAGTCTATCAATTTATGAATAATTTTTTTTATATATAAAAAGAAAAAAATCTTGAAACATCTTACTTTTTCAAAGGATAAACCATGCAGAAGTTTTTTAAAAAACAGTGTTTTGTTATGAAAGGATTTTATTTCTCTAAGGTCTCTAGTTGACCTATATTTTTGTATATCTTCTTGCCTTATATTTTTGAGAGTAAAAAAGGGCTAGAAAATTCCCAGAAAAAAAATTCTTCCTGCTCCAGACCACATAGCAAGAAAGACTGCAGAAAGAAAAGTTGCTGCCAACTGATTTCTGGAAGGAGACAAGGATAGTTGCCTTGGTCAGATTCCTTCCCTGTGTATTGTATCACTCAGCCCATTTCTTGACCAAATTAAGGAACTGGTCAAACTTGATAGCAGAGGGTTTTGCTACTTCTTTTGAAACAGAGTAAATGAGAGGCATTTTGTTAAGGCCCTGTCACACTGCACAACGGATGCAAGAAGGACACAATGGACGAGCAAAATGTTCCATCCGTT
>BHFT01058037.1:0-13754 GCA_004320025.1 Laticauda laticaudata
AAGGTGAACAACATTTTTACAGAACTATAGATAAGTTGAGACTGAGTGTGACAAGGAATGGCTGGGAGGGGAGGGGCAGGTGAAGCACCCTTTAACATGAGTGACATTGAGTTGGTCATGTCCACCAAATCACATGATCACCAAACCATGCCAGCCAGTCATGTGACCACCAAGCCACACCACTCAGTCATGTGATCACCAAGCCACACTGAACCAGCAAGCCATTCCCAACCAGTCACATGGCCATCAAACCACACACACAAATTAAGCCACGCCCACATAAACAGTTGTTAAGAAATTTGAATCCCACCTCTGGTGGTGCTCATCTCTCTTACAAAGCTGAAGTGCCAGCGCTGTCTGAAGGTCATGTGCCAGCATGACTAAATGCCGAAGGCGCACAGAATGCTGTTACCTTCTCATCAATTTTTTCTACTTGCATTTGTATATGCTTTCGAACTGCTAGGTTGGCAGAAGCTGGGACAAGTAACAGGAGCTCACTCCGGAACATGGTGTTAGGGATTCAAACAACCAAATTGCCGACCTTTCTGATCGACAAGCTTAGCATCCTAGCCACTGAGCCACCGTGTCCAAGATTTCCCCTTTAATCCCCACCTTTATTTTCTCTTTGGCACTGTTAAGGCTTTTCTTCCTTTTCGTTCAAAGGTAAAACTCCAGATAATTTTAAAAAAGACTAGAATTATGGAAAACTGTATGAAATCATGATTAGATTTGAAACTGAAATTAAACCATGAATGCTTTATTTTATTTTAATCCTATTTATTGCATTCAGAAGAGATTGAGAGAATGTTTGAATTATATAGGAGAGTGTTTGGATCTGAACATCTCCCCAGCAAGATGGGCAATTCTTGATCTTTTCTATTGCTTTCCTGCAATTAGGTTAAAGCAAAATGAAAATAGAGAATTTAGCATAAAATGGTATAAAACACTATGCGGGGAGGTTGCTATTGTTAATAGTTGCTTGAACAGGGAAGAATTCAGCATTAATGTTCACTTTATAATAGCAATCTAATTATTTGTTAACTATCCTGCTTTGCACCATGAAAAAACGCATTGAGATCAAATTTACTCTGCAACTTTCATGGTTGAGGATGATTTGGTAAGCTTGGCTTACCATTGTTTTGGTTCAAAGAGGAAATTTTTATTTTAAGGGAACAGTTTTCCTCTTTAAAGCAAAGTTTTTCTTCATTGAATAAGGTGCTGTTAAAACTAAATGAAATTCCTATTAAAAAAATGGGAGTTAGTATGAGAATAATCACAATTACATTATATGATTAATGTTTTTAATGTTTCTAAAATTCTAAATTATTTTGTATTGTTTTATGATATTAGCCAGAAGCACTTGACAATGAAATATATAGTATAAATTTAATGAAATAAATAAGTAATATGTGGGCAAACTTAATTCATATTATTTCTTTCAAATATTCTAGAGAAGTCAGGAACATTTTGCTAAATGTCTAATTTGTCTCCAGATAACCCCTGTCCAAGAACAGCATATAAATAACTAAATTGTTCCACATTTTAACAAGAGATCTGAAAACCAATGAAAACAAGTTTTATCTTTGCTCATCTTGTAAAGCTGCTCAAATGATAGTGACATATGCTGGAAGCCTTTAATTTCTGGTTTTTGTTGGACCCATTTCAAGAAAGAAAGTTCATTTTTTCAAAATCTCTCTATCTCTTCCTGGGTAAGCAGCCCACATAACTGGTGGTAGATTCTTCAGGAAAGGAATAATAAACTGCTAGCCTGGATACCATTTTAATTCATTATGTATCTGAGCAGATCTGCAAAGCCTTCAAACGGAAATGATAGAGCTAATATCAAATATAGCTGGGCTATAACTTCAAGCAGTGATTTTTGGATATTTCTCTGGATACTAAAAATACAAACTTAAATTGTTGGTTTAAAATATGACCTAATAATAATGCTGTCTCAGCATTTGCTTGAGGAGAGCCATCTTCTCACATTTTGAAACTTTTGCTAATGGAAGCTGTTCCAGGAAAACAGTTTTCCCCCCATATGGACAGAGATCCAGATTATGCACATCTGTCCTTGTTAAGATTACTTTCCTTTTGGAACTGTAAACATTATGATTCTTGCTGGATAGGGAACTCCATTTTCCTTAATTGTTCGGTATAGCAAAACAGTCTTTTAAGTAAACATCTCATTTAAAATCTAATCAAATGTTACAGTTTTCTCCTCAAAAAATGTGCATTGAAAATGGCTATGCCCTGAACCAGTAGTAAATTGAAATTCATGTTTATATTAAGCTAAGATCAACAGATTATTGTGTTTAATTTAATGGATAGGGTAAGTTTTTTTTTTCATGTCTGGATAAACATATGTCAAGGATGGTTTTGTCTTGATTTATCCCAGTGCTAGTCCTACCATTAGGCAGAATGAGACAGCCATCTCAGGTGGCAGATACTGGGGCCAGTTATGACATCAAGGTGTTGAAGGACAGAGTGATGAGTGCCACATGGCTGGCGGTATGACCTCTAAGCTAATCTGTTGCCCTCCAGTGCTATGGAAGAGGCTGTCCTGTCACTAGTATTTAAATAAGATTCAACAACCAATCTATTTGGCTTCTGTTTGTTGGAATAGAAAGGCATTATCTTTGGGGGGGGGGGGNAATAGAAAGGCATTATCTTTGGGGGGGGGGGAGTTGAGGCAGGGAGGGCTGTTTCAAACTGATCTTTAGGCAGAGCAAAAACCCAGATAATTTAAAAAGAGACTAGAACTATGGAAAATTGTATTAAATCACAGTTAGATGTGAAACTGAAATTAAACCATGAATAACAAACTTCAGAAA
Organism: Laticauda laticaudata; assembly: GCA_004320025.1. Classification (NCBI taxonomy): domain Eukaryota; kingdom Metazoa; phylum Chordata; class Lepidosauria; order Squamata; family Elapidae; genus Laticauda; species Laticauda laticaudata. Next base: position 2,835 of record BHFT01058037.1, read on the forward strand.
GGGGAACGCATGATGATACACAATCTAATTGGAACCACCTTGTCAAGAAGTGTGATACAACTTAATCCAGCCATAGGACTTGATGAATTGTCTTCGTTTGGCTGTTTTTTATTATCGTTTGGCTGTTTTTAAATCAAGAAAAAGTAATGTGACAAATCCCCAAATATAAAAATGTGTATGTTCTTTAGAAAAAGAAGAGCCTTATCAGTCTAAGGTGGTGCAGAATCAGGAGGAGACTGGTAGCCAATTTGTTAGTCAGAAAAGGTGTTACCTGTTACCTGAAAGGTGTAGCAAGTGACATCACTGTGTCCTGATGTCATTGCACAACTGACAGAATTTGTATCATGTGCACTATAATTTCATTATTACATGTTGGATGCCTGTGTTAGTATCATTTAAAAAAAAATCAGGATGGAAAATTTTGATGACTGCAATTGCCCCACTCACTAATCTAAACTCATAGGTTTGAAGTAAGTGTGGATTTTTCTTCTCCAACATCTTGCTTAGGTCTGTTTCCTTTAAGAAAAAGGTAACATCATCAGGAAAAATGAATTCATCACAGGATGAATCAGCAGACCTTACATTTATTTATTTTATTTATTAAATAAATATATAGTCAATCAATTCACACTTGGTAACTCTTGGAGGCTTAAAGCATTAACTTTGAGGCTAAGGTTGAAACTCAAATGTGTGCATTACAAAATATTCATGCATATGTGTGTTTGTGATTAGAGAATGGGTTTCCATAGAAATAAGAACCTAGTTCTAAAAAGACCTTAAAAAGAAAACTTTTGTTTCTGAAAATTGGTAAGCAGAACATGAATGGTGCTCTAAGTTTTAAATTCTAATTCTAAGTTCAATCCACCATCACCCAAGATGAGGCACACACACTTCTAACTACCTCAATTCCAACTACAACTGGCCTTAAATGCAAGCTACTCAATGCAAGAAGCCTGGTGAATAAAATACCTGAATTTCTCCTCTTACTAAATATGACTAAATTCGACATCATATTTGTCTGTGAAACATGGGTCAACGCATCTCTCCATTACCACAGTAAGAGACTATCATGTTTACCAATCAGATCATGAAATCCATAGAGGAGGTGGTGTTGCTATCTTCTATAAGAATCCTCACATCTAAAAAACATCCAAAGTACCCAGGAGCATGCTCTTCTTGAGACCATCATCTGCTGAACTGTCCTTAAATTATTCACATTTCATTCTTTACTATGTTACAGAGCCCCTGATTATGACCATGACATGTAAACAAGCTAAATCACTACTAATATGAGCAACATCCTGCCCACATGCTTTATCTTTCTTGGTGACTTCAATCTACCTCATATTACTGGACCCTAAAACGAATGTAAAACTGAACCTATACATGCAACCTTCTATAATGGTGAACAAATCTAGGACTCGAATAACGAGATAAACCAACAATACTAGACTTAACAACTGCCTCGATCTCATCTCATGCAATAGTTTGAATTCAATTTCAGAATGCTAATTATAAGAACCTTTACTCCAAACAGTGAACCACAAACATGATTGACTTGTCTCTAACATACATCCACACAGAAATCCTCACAACGATGGGATCCCCAATTATAACTTCAAAAAAGGCAACTATGATCTTATAGACAACAATCTCTCATTCCCTTTGATTTGGCAATTTTCATTCACTGGATGCAATACTGTTGAAGCACCTATACAGCATATTTTACTTTGAAATCAAAAAGAAGTCAATATAATTATATGATACCAATGAACAACTCCCAAAACAAGAAAAAACAGATTACCAATACAATAAGGAAGCTTTCAATCCAAAAAGAGATCACTTTGGTGGAAAAACAAATCTGGTCACATTGCCAATTTCAAAAAAGCTGATAAAAAATTTATGCCACCAGATAAAGACTGAATCACCAATTATCACATTAAACAAAAGGAAACCTTTCTATGCACCAATTCCACCTGCACTTTCTATAATTTTGTAAACAACAATACGAAACATACTCAAGGTCCATCCCACCCACCTGAAAAGGACCTAATAGCAAAAGACTGTAACGAAGACACCATTTAAGCCAACTTATTTAACACATTCTTTGGCCTCACTATTAAGGACAGTCACAGTATTTCGATCGAAACTGGCCAGGATCAATGCCCATATTCCTTGTCGTATCACAGACAACTACAATATCTAATACATAATCGATTTTACCAGGAAGACAATGTTGAAAAAAGCACTACACAATTTGAAAACTATCACTATATCTATTGGACCGGATGAAAGTATGTGCCTACCAAAATAAAAAAAGCTATCCACTTGCCATAGCTGAACCTCTAAAGCATAATCTTTGAAAAATCTTTCAGGACCAGGCTCCTTGCCAAACCCATGGTCACAAGCCACGGTCATCCCCATCTTCAAAAAGGGAGGACCCAGCCTAGTTGAATTACAGATCAATCTCTTTATGCTGCATCACCTGTATAAAGTTATGGAATCAATTATTTACCAATCCATTATCCCCCACTTAGAGACAAACAACCTACTCTCTAATAAACAATTTGGTTTCAGAAAAAAAACTATCTGCAACTCTTACACTGCAAAAACAAATGGACTACACAATTCCGATCAGGCAAAGCAATAGACGCAATCTACATAGACTTCTGTAAAGCCTTTGATTCCATTGTAGATGACAAACTATACTAAAACTAAAATCTTAGGTTCTCTGGACAGCTGCATTAACTGGATAGAAACATTCCTCTCAAACAGATAACAAATGGTCAAAATGGGGAGCGTCCTATCAAATTCTATATTCTATCAACAGTGGTTTCCCCCAAAGGCATGTGTTCTCGGACCAACTCTCTTTATACTCTACATAAATGACCTCTGTGATCATATTAAGAGCAACTGCATTTCTCTTCGTTGATGATGTAAAGCTGTTCAACACCACCAACAATACTGCTACCCTTCAAAGAAGAACCTCGACTATGTGCTACAGAATGGTCAAACCAAATGGCAAACTTCATAAATCTCAACTAAATAAATACCATTGTCGTTACAACTATGAGCTTAAAAGAAATACAGCAAAATAAAAATACAAGGCTGAATAGTCAAGACTCTTGATTGAGAGGATCAATTCTGTACAAAGGACCTCCTGGAGTACTCGATCACCTCGAAAATGATCTAAGGATATGAGAGCCCACTCGTAACATACACAGCGCACAAAAAGGCATTAAGGCAATTGTTAACGCTAACTGCTGGTGTAGTGCCGTGGTGTAGTTTTTCTTTCCGGTAATATCATTGACTAACTCAGGAGCATATATAAAACATTTTGCTAAGACCAATACTTGGACTACAGCTCATCAGTCTGGAACCTGCATTATGTATCTGATATTAACACAGTTGAGAAAGTCCAGAAATATTTCACAAGAAGAGTTCTCCCCTCCTCTACTCATAGCAGAAAACCTTATGCCACCAGACTTGAAATTCTAGATCTAGAAAACTAGAACTATGCCACCTTTGGTCCGATCTAACTATAGTATAAAATTATACATTGCAATGTCCTACTTGTCCATGAATACTTCAGCTTCAACCATAAGAATACTGGAGCAAACTATAGATACAAACTCAAGATTAATCGCACTAAACTTAGTTGCAGGAAATACAACTTCAGCAATAGAGTGGTCAATGTCTGGAATACTCTACCTGACTCTGTGGTTTTTCTCCTCAAATCCCAAAAACTTTAACCTTAGACTGTCTATTACTGATCTCACCCCTTTCCTAAGAGGTCTGTAGGGGGCATGCATAAGTGCACTAACGTGTCTACCATCCCTGTCTTATTGTTTCTTTTTATTTTTCTAATATGTATCCATTTTATGTATTCCTAATTATGTTTATACTTATACCTGTTATCTTGTAAGCGATTGACAAATCAAATAAATAAATAAATAAATTTCTGAAAAGCTGAACCCGGAATCATCATTATATTATAGCACCTAATTTGCTGGTATGCAACTTACTCTTACATAATGAAATGTTAGCATTTTAACTCATCCTGGACTCTGATTTTAGAACTCTGCTTTTGTCTAGTTTCTCACCTTCAGCCTCATGCAGGGATCTTGGCTAGCTTCTGATCCTGTTGTGCATTATTATTTTTGCATAATTGCATCAATTATTTATTCCTTGAACAGCCTATTCACCTAGATAACCTGGCTAGAACAACAGAACTGGAAAGCAGTTTTGTCTCTTAACTGCTTGCTTGTCCAAGCTACCAAAGCAGTTATTCCAATGGTAGCCAGAATGACAGTTTGCTCATGAAGAACCATTATTATACCAGAAAACATAACTCAGTATATGAAATTTGATAGTACATAATCATGGAAATGGCATAATTTTGACTTTCTATTGAGTTGGATCAATGTCTTTGCAGAAACAGAAGGAGGGAAAAATGGTTTCCAGTAGTCCTTAACCATACGGCCCTATAAAGAATTTCCCATGTCTTCACTGCCACAAGATTATCTTATTTGTTTGTCTGCTTGTTTATTTATGCATTTATAACCTACTTCTTCTGAGTTTACAAGATGATTTCCACAAGGTTATCTCCTTATTTTATAAGAAGAACATGGTTACACAAGAGATATTAAGAGATTGAAGCCTTAAAACCATCCAATAGGTTCTATTTGGATATTTTAAGTTCTGTAATGCAATGACTCTTAATATCTATCAAAAGAAAGTGGAGATCATTTGACCTAAATCATAATCAACTGGAAAATATATTTCTACCTTCAGCTGTCAATGATAGAGAATTCAGAGATTAATTCCAATATTGAAGGGGCAGCAATAAAGAAGAGTGAGTCAACCTATTTTCCAAAGCACCAAATGGCAAGATAAGAAACAATGGTTTTAAACTAAATCAAGGAGAAATTTCCTGAGAGTGAGAACAATTAATCAGTAGAACAATGCCTCCAGAAATTGTGGGTGTTCCAACACTGGAAGTTTTAAAGAAGAGATTGGACAATTATTTGTTGGAAATGGTGTATGGTTTTTTGCTTGAGCAGGGGTTTGACTAGAAGAACTCTAAGGTTCCTTCCAACTTTATTATTCTGTTCTATGTCAAAGAAGAGATAAATGACTGAGAAGCTCAGGATATGGATGTAGCAATGGCAGGGATTAAAAATTATACCTATTTGGGTACTAGACTCTTATACTTCATATGGTGAAACTGACTCAAGTTGGTTAAAGTAAATGAAAGAGAGAGAAAAATATGCAGCACAGACAGATAGAAAAACAACAACAATGCATTTTGTATGTCCCAAATAAAAGATATAAGGGATTAAACATAGAGAAATTATGAAAGGCTGCTCATCATGAGTCATTTTTTGTTTTATGAACTCAAAATGTTTATGGGAGTTGCCACTTTGAAACAAGTAAAGGAGAACCTCTAAGACAATAGTTGTCACTGTCTTCATTATGAACCACCATGGCACAGTTTGTTAGGGTGCAGTACTGCAAGCTATTCTACTGACTGCTGGCGGCCTGCAATTTTGCAGTTCAAATCCCACCAGGCTCAAAGTTGACTCAGCCTTCCAATCTTCCAAGATGGGTAAAATGAGGACCCAAATTGTTGGGGGCAATATGCTGACTCTGTACACCACTTAGACAGAGATTTAAAGTATTGTAAAGTGGTATATAAGTCGAAGTATATTGCTAACTGCTATTACCTTGGAAAGGTCTTTGTGGTAATCTTTGGATTTTCCATCATCGCAAACCTGCAAGTATGGTTAGGCTGTGAGATGAAGGTTTGGTTGAAATCTCTAGTCAAGTGAGTCAGATGAGGTGCTGATCTAGAAAATGGGCATCATTCAGCTAGAAATGAGTCACCAGAACTTGAAATGATAAAAAATGAGTCAGCAGAACTTGAGCTGGTCAAAAACAATAAAATAACTCCTTTTCTTGAAGACTTATCAAAAAGTAAACAAATATGAAATCTTTCACCAGTTGGATATGGCATTTTGCTTAGTATTTTGATGCATTTTCTTAAAAAAATAAAACAAAACAACATCTCCTTTCCTCCTCCATATTATTATATTGATTTTCTTCTCTCTCTGGAGAATTTCAGATTTATTTGTAATGAAACACATACAGAGGAGATGATGAAGAAATAACCTAATTATATACTAAATAGATGCCCGAGGCTGTGGTCCAATTATTTCAGCCACTGAAATGATTTAAACAAACAACAAACAAATACCCAGTCTTTTCCTTTCATTGTGAGATTTAATTTTAGTTTGCCATCACATTCTCTAACTCTGCTTTATTCAGTGAAGTGATTTCAAAATATGCATTTAGCATCCATACAAAGGAAACAGATAACAAGCAAATAACAAATGCAATGATAATTTTGGTCATTTGTTTCTGAGTTAAAGGCATGCATATCCTATAACCAGTATGCAGGAGGGAAGCAGAAGCAGTGAGTGAATTAGTGTGGTGTTTATATCCCCAAAGACCTTAATTATTTGCAATTATGCAGGTTGGAAGCAACTCTTAACTCTAGCAGAAAATGCCTACCGAATTGTATAAATCCAACTCATTCTGCAGCACTCACTTTCACTCTGAAGTTGTTTAGAAGATGAACAGAGATCCAAAAGTTCTGTGCTTGTCTTTCTCCTGTTTTTTTTTTTTAAATGTGTTGCATGTGTACAGGAAAAAGAAAAGGAAGGAAGGAAGAAAAATTCAGATGGAATACATTTCTCTTAGGAGAAAGGTGGTTTGGTAATTGAGGCATACCAGCTTATTCTCTTCCTCCTTTCCCAAATGCCCTGGTGCTACTAATCAAAACTGACCACTCTAACCAACAATTTTCATCATTCCATCATATGCCAAAGGAGATGACATCACAAGGCCTGCAAAATATTACATGGGCTGTCTTTAGAGTTCAGGCAACTTTGATTTACTGTGAATTTATCAGTTGTGATAATTTCATCTGTGAGCATAAAATATTTGGTGGTTATTTTAGTCAAGGCAGTTTAGTAATGGCCCTCATAAATGGAAAGAAATGAGATATTAGCAACTGAAAAGTTATGTACTTCTGGTCTTGTATATTTCCTCATGCAAAAATAGATGACAGAATCAGGATCACTATTATAATTTAGACACAAGGAATATATCTGAAGAAACACCATGAAGTAAGAGAAACAAGGCAGAAAGAGAGATGACAACAGGAATGGCTCTCTGGATGAGGTCAAAAATTCATCATGAGGAGAGTGCATAGGGTTAGGTGTGTTCAGTGTTGTGTGGGGATATTGAAGGTTTGGATTCTATGTAATGTTGGTCTGGAGATCAAACTCAGTTTCATTGAGGGTCACATCAGGGTTTAGTGTGATCTAGGGAGGCTGGGGGGCATGGCCATGGTGAATATGGCCAACTCAACATCACTTGAATTAAGGGTGCCTGCATGGGCCTCCTGCATTGCTCTGCCAGCAAAAATAGAGCTTGGGAGAACTGTGGTGTGGCCCTCCTGAGTTCTGTTTTTGGCTGTGATAGAATGCTACAGCACTCTGTCAGTGAAAATTGAGCTCAGGAAGGCCAAGGGCTCCATTCCACTGACAAAGGAACCACAGGACAGTCATTTGCTATTTCCAGAGTGTCCCCATGGGTCAGATCTAAACATCCCATGGGTTGTATCCAGCCCACTGGCCTTGAGTTTGATACCACTGATCTAGAGGTTCTTCAAAGTATCTTTCGGTTTATGATTCTGGTTGCATTTATATCCACATTTTTGCAATTAAGGCACACTGAAGTTTGTGAAACATACTTCTCTGCATTGTTTGCCTGTGAGATAATGTACTGAGGATAAAACATGACCTTGCTCTTCTTCCATTTGTTTAGAGCAAAGGCAGCATAGCATCAAAGTAGATGCTGTCTGTTTTATCCACTGATGCTACAAATTGGAAAATTTCTTTCTTTGGACTTATCGCCACCATTTACATCCCATCTTCTCTCCAAGTCAAGATAATGTATAAGATTTTCCTAATGTGTGAGCACATGCATAGGAGCCTGTGTGGTACAAGGTGATAATAGAATATCCAATGATGACCAATGTATATGGATGGTGCTATCATACAAATGTATTTTTGTCGGATGTGGGAGTGTTCTGTTCTTGCAGACATTTCATTACCCAATAAGTAACATCATCAATGCTGGGAGGGAGTGGGGTTTACTTTATTTTTAGATACTACAGACTTGTCTTGTTAGTGTTTGTGAGATTATCCTTGATTAAACTGTTGTTTATTGTTGGATTGTTTGTCTGAATTTGTAGTTGGCCTGCTGTTTACTTCTTGATTGCTGATCTAGTGTTACTATTGGGTTAATCTCTGCTTATCTGAATAATGAATGCTGATAAAGAGGTAACTTTTAGCTTTTTGATTGCCTTTTTTGAAGAGTATGTAGATTTTTATCTTTATATTCCTGATGATGTTACCTTGTTGGATAAGAAAAGAAAACAAGAAAACAACCAAGCTCAGAGAGTACCAAGGGGCTCACGGGTCAATCTTGAGCTACAAACATTCTCTTCTGTTGGTGTTTATGTGAGATGTAGACAGTCATCAAGTGTCATTGCATTTTGCTCCATAGGGCAGTGAGCCTATATGTTTTACTTTTCTAAAACATTTGTGAGATAGATTAAAATGAAAATATGATAGTTCAGAGTCCCACAGACTGCTTCAAAATGTAACAAGACCTGAAATTTGGTCTTCTTGATAACTAGTACTTTACCACAATGATATTTATAAGTAATTTTCTTGGTTGTTTTTTTTTTAAAAAAACACAACATTATTTTTCAATATTTTCTACTTCAATTGCAGCCATTAAAAGAAGATTGAACATTCATAACCAAGTAATACATACACACAATTTGGAATGATTGGTAAGATTCAAAGTTAGTTCCTGTGTTAGTCATAATGAAATAACTGCTGAAAAAGATAAATCAGATTAAACTGGAAATTACAATTATTATCACTTTCCATTGTGTTTAAATGTGTTCACGCTGGTTGCTGTGATTTTTGTTCCACCTTTTGTACCCTTTTCCATGTTATGAAATGGGTAATTTTTTAAATTGACCATAGCTGTCTTTCTCACAGCCATTTTGTGCTTTTTGTTTTTAAATAAGGGCAGCATTTCACAATTCTCCATGTGCCCATTGGCTCAAAAAAGTAGAATACTTTTTAGCATGGGAAATATCTTCTGAAGATATTTCTTCAAAATATCACTGAAAGTTGAAACAATGCTTTGGAATATTTTGAAAAATATTTCCAAAATGGTGAACCAGGTTAGGAGCAGAAATCTGCCATCTTTGCACACCATACATCCATACTTTGTCTCAGTGCCTTGTTAAATTATAATTTACATTTGAAGAACAGGGCCTGTTTCTCCCAACTGAATGAATATCCATGCCTTTTATGGTTTGTTACAGAGCACTGGAAAGGAAAAATCTATTCTGAATGACCCTTTCCTTTCTTAAAAACAATGTTTCAAAAGTAGAGTTGCACATATATTTTAAATGGAAAATACAGATGTCCTAGAAATGCATATGTGGGCTGTTATTTCAATACATTCAAGGCTAAACTCCAGTGGGACTACTCTAAAGTAAATGGTTTGGAGAATATCCTGTTTCTGCCTTCCTAAATTGGGTTGACATTATAGGAAAAGTTTATTAAAAACACTGCAGTTAGTTTGTGGGGTGGGTCAAGGGTTGTTGTTTTTGCAAATTTTTATTTTTCTGGGACACAATTTCTTTCACTGGGGGGAGAGGTTTCCTAAACTTTTAAAAGGTTTTTAATCATTATTATTTGTAGGGTTTGGGGAGGCACACTTAGGGTGCATTGAGGCTAGTCCATTTTCTTCTTTCAGCACTGCGTCTATGTTCCATTTGTGCTGTGTTTAGATTAGTGCAGACACAAATTTCCTCTGTCTCACAGCCAGTCATGAATCATTGAGAAACGGAGCTGCTGCCCCATCAGGAAAAACTGACAAATCCCAGCTTTAAAATAACAAGTGCTTGACAGCTCAGTTTACAAAATAGCAGATTGCAGCTACACAGCACAACTCAGCTACGGATGACATAATAATGACACACTTAAGACTTATTTAGTCTTTTTTCTTCCTGCTATAATTTCCAATAAATAAAACTGCCGAAAACAGGGGAACCATTGTTCCCTATACAGTTCAATTTTCTATGCTTACCAAACACCCTACAGTTTGCCCTGCAAAAGCCAGGGCCTGGGAATTGTAATTGGAACATCATTTCCTGGTGGAAATTAATTAATTCTGAAATGTTGAGGGAACTTTTTTGACCCTCACTATTTTCTTTTAAAAAGTCATTTGGCGATGAGTTCTTAATAGACTGGAAACATTTTTTTCTTCAGAATGTCTGTTGGTGTATGTATGTGAATGCATAGTTCTGTTCCTTATGGGAATAGATATTCCAAAAATAGACTTGTAAGTTTCGAAGTGGTGTAGAATAATCCAACTCACATCATTTTAGTCTGAAACAAACAAAAAAGCCAGAAGAAATAATTTTTCTCTTTCTATTTACCTGTCAGATAATTTCATATATGAAATTAAGTTTTTCATCCCCTGATACAATTTTCCTCTTGTAAATTATTAATGAATATATTAAAAATTAAAATAAAACATGCACACACATATACACATACATATACATACACACAACACAAAAATACAAATAATTTGTTCTGGGAATGAAAGAGTTTTAGAAAAGGTTTCAGAGAATAGAATAGCAGAGTGTGTCTATAGGGAATGATAAAGGTCAGTTGTATCTATGCTAAAGGCCGTGTCACACTGCCCAACGGATGCAAAAAGGACACAACGGAAGAGAAAAATGTTGCATCCGTTGTT
>BHFT01058042.1:0-22173 GCA_004320025.1 Laticauda laticaudata
AAAAAGAGAGAGATACATAGGCAGTATAGCTTTAACTGGAGAAAAGCAGTCATATATATTTATTCCAGTAAACAACATATTAGCCAAAACAACAGATTCATGGTATAGTCCCAATTCAGATTTTTTCTGAGGGGTTTTAGACTACGGAAGTCTGGTGAGAACCAAGCCAAAGCAAAATAGAAGTCCCACATCATGTTGCAAAGAATGAATCAAGCATTCATCACAGCACAGGTACATTCAGAAGATTCTGCAAAAGAAAAGTTGCCCCATCTTTCAGGGGCTAAAGGCCCTGTCACACTGCCCAAAGGATGCAAAACGGACACAAATGGACGAAGCAAGAATGTTCCATCCGTTGTTATCTGCTCTCAAAAAGGGGCAAAAAAATTGCATAACCGGAGCGGATAACAGCGCGGGGAGGATGCAAGGGCATGGAAGCGGGATGGGAGCGGATGGCAGCATCCGCAGGGCTTCGGGGGCCTCAGCAAAGGCGGGAAACGCGGAACAGATGAAGCGGATGCAGAGTGGAAGCCTAGCGGATGCACAGCGAAAGCCTATTGGAAATGCCTTGTCATTAAATTGCGCATGGCGGGGGGGATCATTGCGCAAGACCCCCGGATATAAAGGGAAGCAGCTCGCACGTGGCCAGCATTCGGAGGCAAGACTGTGCAGGATACATCCGAGTCCCTTGCCTGCCCTGCCTGCATGCTGCCTGCCTGCAAGCTTGCTGGCCAGCCTGCCCTCCAAGCTCCTGGCCAAGCCTCGCCAGCCCTTGCTCTCTGCCTGCCTTCCAGCTCCCTGCCAGCCTGCCTTCCAGCCTCCCTGCCAGCCCAGTCCTGCCTGCCAGCCCTTGCTGGCTGCCTGCTTGCCAGCCTTGATGCCTGCCGTGCCTGCCTTCCTGCCAAGGCTTACCCTGCCAGCCTTGGTGCCAGGCTGCCTGCCAGCCTTGGTGCTGCAGCCTCCCCTGCCCAGCCAGCAACCCCACAACCATGGGGAAGAGCGAAAGTCTCAGCAACCTGCCGTGCATCCCTGGCAGAGGGACAGGCCACCCTTCCCGCCCCCTGCCCTGACTCTGATCTGCGGGGCTTCTGCTGCTCGGCTCGCTCTTTGTCCTGGTGCTGGAGCTTCTGCTGAAGCTGCTGCCTGGCAAGTGGTGCTTCGCTGCGTACTCCTGCTGAAGCTGCTGTTGGCCGCTCGTCCTGTCTCATGCTCCTGGACTGCTCGTCCTGCTCGTTGCTCCTGGAACTTGCTCGTACTTGCTCGTACTTCTCGTGCTCCTGGTCTGCTCGTCCTGTTCGGTCCTGCTCCTGCTCCGGTCCTGCTTGTGCTCCTGGTCCTGCGGTGCTGGGGTCCTGGTGGATTACTCCTGTGCTGCCTGAACCTGGTCGCTGCTGATCCGCTGCTGCTGCTGATGATGATGATGATTGCTGATTACGATCCTGCTGGTGATGATGATGATGATGATGATTGATGATGATGCTGCTGGTGCTGCTGCTGCTGGTGGTGTGGAGGAGCAGCCCTACCACCTGGGAGCCCCTCTGATGAGGGCCCATCTGGTCCCTGGCAAAGGGAGGACAGAGGCGTATCAGGGGGACGGGAGAGGAGGCCAATACTTCATTGAGGAGGAACATGAAGGAATGAGGTGCTGGAGTGGCTGAGAGAGAATGATATCTGTGGTGGAAGGGGACACTTGGCTGTAACAGCGGACACCAAGCGGAAGCAGGCTGCTTGGAGAGAGAGGGCGGAGTAGTATGGGTTACAACTTCGGAGGTCTCCTCGCTGGTCGGACAACATATGGCACACCTGGTTACGGGAAGCTGCCACTGAAGAAATCCTGGCCAGGCACAGTAAAGCTGACAGACAGAGAGACCTACGTCATGGCCAAGTGCAGCTTCCTGAGGGTGAGGTCCCTACGCGAGAGGCACCAGGAGCCCGCTCTTCTACCGCTCTCTGTCCGGCAGCCTGCTGAGACGCCAGTACTCTTTCCCGGCCGAGAAGTCAGTCCCTGTCTCCAGGCAGGTTTCTGTGGAGTGTGCCATGGCGGAGACCCGCGGACAGCTGTTGTAACCCGTGGTGGAGAGCACAGTGGAGGACTCCCTGGTGCACGTGGGAGAAAGGAGACATCGAGTCCACAACAGTTGTAGCCACATCCACCCCCCCCAAGCTCACCTCCACAGAAAGGCAGAGAGACCAGACAGCAGGAGGGGCCAGAGCCACACTGTCCCTGCTGGAGATTCAGGGTACACCAATCCCGCACACAGCATAGATCTCCTCTCTCAGCTGGTCCACCACACGGACTCCCTCATCCTCCAACTGCAAGCCTTTTCCTCACCTTATGTCAACCAGGCCCTGAGGGACATGGAGGATCCCCAGTACCAGGTGGTGAAGGACCCGGATCACGGAGCTGCTTCACAACCCTCCGACCCAGAGGAACCTGCTCCCACCCAGTCAGGTCTGCTCCTCCACCCCAGGTGATGTCACTCCCACCAGTACCAAGGCTTTCCCACAGCCTCTGCACCTACCAAGGGCTACGGGCTACCAAGGAGGTTTCCAGCAGCACAGGCAGGCAGCCCTTCCCAGTCCCAGGCACAGATTCATCGGACGATGAACCGTTGCCACCGTTCCACTGATGCCAGCCATGCCAACATGATGCCAAACTGATGACAGCGCAATGCTCCACCCACACACCACGATGCACCCATGCCAGTCCTCCAACGCAGCTGCAGAGCAGACAGCCCCACTACACTACTTCCTTCCTGCCACCCCACAGCAAGGCCGCGGCCTCAAGTACACTGTCAATCAGTGCTGGGGCTGACACCCGTGGCATGGAGGAAGGACCTCTCAGCATACACGGGTCTGAGCCAGCTGTCTGAGAGCTTTCTCAACACACCATCACCTTGTTGTCCTCTCAGGGCCAGGCACTCCAGCACCACCCCAACACCACAGCAACCTGGACCCTTCAACCCCTGAGACTGGGCACAACCTCCGAGTGGACCAATAAGAGTGCCAGAGACTGGGTAGCTGGCTACCTGTAGAGTTTATTTGGAGACACCTCTGTTGAGACTTGGGTCATTTTTGTTTTTATTCATATAGCCTTGTTGTTGCAAATTAAATGTTTATACTAGTTTAGATTACATCATGACACATACTGCGCGTTCTATCTTCTTTGTTTTAATAATACAAGTCTTATGGTGGAATAATCATATATATAGACAATGGTTGATTAAAGACCTGTTGCATGGTGGAGATTTGGGATAGAGATAGATTAGACAAGTAGGAATGGGCAGGGATACCTTTGGGATGGGTAATTAGCTGTGGGATGGGATTACATGTCGGGATATTCACTGATACAACATTTCAAGGGAACAATAGGAGTGATAATGCTGTGGGATGGGCAGGAATAACCTTTGGAAATGGGTAATAGCTGTGGGATGGGCAGGGATACCTGGGAATGGGTAATACCCTTTGGGAATGGGTAAGGGATAGCAGTGGGATAGATTAAGCCTTCAGTGCAAGCACTGTGGGAACTGTATAGTCCACCCTCGCCAGGTGCCACACCTATGGCCCTTTATTTAATCAATAGTAATGTAAATCTCACACGTCACAAACAGAACTTTTTTAAACGGCCCTGCTCATTTTAGGCCACCCAACATACATGGCCCAGATCTCATCAGTGTGATGAGATAGCTGAAGGAAGCACTCATTAATCATCTTCATCCTGTCTTGCCACTCCACTGCTCCAGCTGGGGAGTTGCAACAAAACAGTGTCTTCAGGAGGTTGCTGCTGCTTTCTTCCCTTCACTGGGCTCTGTTGGGGCCCTTGCACATCCTGAGTGTCTATCAGGTTTACCCCTTGCCTCCATTCCCCAGGCTCCATGTCGCCCATTGCCTTGATGAGGATCCCAGGAGCCTGTTCTGCAAGACTGGGTAGGGGGTGCGCCATGGATTGTGGCAGGTGCAGCAAGCTCCACGATCCCTCCTCATGGTCCAGGGCGATGTGCATGGTGGTGAGAAGTACCCTGGAACCTATTTTGGCCAGGATCCTGAAGCGTTCCCACCACCCGCCTTGCCTGGACAGCCTGTAGTTGAAGATCCTCTCTTCACCGGTGAGGTGTCTTGAAGTGTAGGGCTTCCATGAGGTAGGTTTCTGAGGGAGAAGGATCATCCCCACGATGAAGTAGGGCACATCTTGCGTGGTCGTTTGGGGGGGGGGGCCGGGGGGTCTGGATCTGAAAGCCCATGATGAGGTTGCCCTTCCAGCCCCTCCTTGAGGTGACTGGCGTTGTATACCTGGGATCTGAACATGAGCCGCTGCCCTGAAGCATTCGATGTACATGAACTTGTATCAGCATCGACATGGCAAAGAGGACGATGCTGAAAAGCCCTTGTAGTTGAAATAAGTGGAGGCCCGACTTGGCTGGCGCTTTGCAGCCAGTGCTTCCAATCTATGCTCCCAACGGTGTGGAAGTTCCACTTCTGATACCACTGCTCTGCAACTTTCTTCCACTTCATCAGTGGAGAGGCACTGGAGGAGCTCCTGTCAGGTATTCTTCGATGATGGCACTGCACACCTTCTCTGACCACCAATTGCTGATGGTGTTGTGTGGCACCCTCCAGCCATAGCTGCATGCTCCTGGTAGGTGGTCCCTGAGGCCAGGTGGCACAGAGTGAGTGCCACCTTGAAGCCCCAGGTTCCCGGCTGGCTGGAAGTTGGTGGTTTGCCCTTGGTCAACCTGGGTGTCAGGCGGCTGCATCAACTTTGTCACAACATGCTGGAGGCATCCTCATGAAGTTTGGATGCAGAGTGTCTTCTTCTGACTCGCACACATCAACTTGTTGTACAAGCCGTACTTTTGCTCTTTCTCCGGATCTATCTTTGGACCCAGACGCTTCTTGGCGCCTCTTTTCTTCCCGTAGTAGAAGTTCACAGAGCCTGTAGATGGCTTCGCACTGTTTGCAGAAGGATGGTGGCTGTCAAAGGACTGTGTTCCGATCCCACGATTGACATGGACTGGATGCTGTGGGAAAGGAAGAGTCAGATTGAAGGCTGCAAGGTCTGCACAGCTGGTCTGCTGTCTGAAAGTGAGAATGCAGACGAGTTTGCTCCCCATTTTTATTCAGGCATTATAGGTGTCGCCTTTGGCAATGCCTCTTAGGCATTTCCTCTAGGGCATCCTGTAGACATCCTTAATATCCGAGATAGGGTCCCCTCTGGCGAACGTTTTTTTCGCTTTTAAACGCTTTGTTCGCGTTGGCAATCCGTTTGTCATTCCATCTGCATTGTTCTGCTTTCCTTGCCTGCGTCCGAGCGGATGCGAGTTGTGTGGATGCGGAACGGATGCCTATCGGATATAGCGGATGCATAACGGACACATGCATAACGGATGCGTAGCGGATGCAGAACGAACGAATTGGATACATTTTCCGTGCAAAAGT
This sequence comes from Laticauda laticaudata, assembly GCA_004320025.1. Lineage (NCBI taxonomy): Eukaryota > Metazoa > Chordata > Lepidosauria > Squamata > Elapidae > Laticauda > Laticauda laticaudata. Next base: position 5,434 of record BHFT01058042.1, read on the forward strand.
TTGTGGGCAGCTCAAAACTTTTGTCTGAGGCGGATGAAATGTTCAATAGACGGATGCTGGACGGATAGAGAGGAAGCAAAACGGAGGCAGTGAGTACATCGCATTAACCAACCGATGGCAAGCTTTTTTGTCCATTTTACATCCTCTTTGCATCTGTTGGTGCAGTGTGACAGGGGCTTAAAATGCTTCTTGTTAGGCTGGCAAAATCCAGACAGTTTCATAAGTCTTGTCTATTTCAGTTTCCAACAGATACAGATTTGCCCACATTTGTGGAGCAGCACACATTAAATGGGGCAGGGCTTTAACAGCATCATTGCTGTCACCATCTTTAGTTTTTGTCTTTATGCTGAAACTATTCTAGTAGCCTAGAATAGCCTACTACTGCATTAAGTCACTCTTTCCATTTTGTAAATTAACCCATCTTTCTATTTGTTCCCTCTCGTTAGTCTGTCCCTCATTCTTCATCAGGGAAATCGTCCTGTTTTAGATATATTACTAGATAAAGGTAAAGGTTCCCCATGTCCAATTGTATCTGACTCTAGGGAGCGGTGATCATCTCCATTTCTTAATTCAAGGGAGCCATCATTGTTCAAAGATATTTCCATGGTATCTAGCCAATGTGACAATATGCCAAGGTGCACAGAATGCTGTTACCTTCCCACCAAAATGGTACCTATTTGTCTACTCGCATTTGCATGTTTTCAAACTACTTGGTGGGCAGGAGTTGGGGCAAGTAACAGGAGTGTTCTCTGTCGCACGGTACTCGGCTCTCAAACCTGGATTGTCAGCTGACAAGCTCCGCATCTTTAACTGCTGAGTTACTGAAGCCCATATTACTAAGTATACCAAGAAAATTCTTAAAAAAAAGAAAACTAATTCTTTGAATAAAAATAAAAATTGGGGAAAAAAAGAAAGTTAAAGTTTCTGTTAGATTAAATATAGTTCATTTTACTCTGAAAATTCATGCAATTGTTTTGGGAACAAGATAGGTTTCTTTCTCAGAAATGTAAAATCTAAATAAAAGCACGCAGATGCATATTTTTGGAATATGGTGTTTTGTTTACTTCATTATTCTTTCTTTGTGACCTTAAATGGTAACTTTCCAATTGTGTAAATAAATGCCATTTAGAGGCCTTTTAAATAAGTTGGAGTTTTTTATTTTGTTTACTGGCCTGCAGTGGTTAATCCCACACTCTCTGCTGGAGTAATCATTGTCCCAGTCAGTATTTCCTGGAGGGTTTGATGCACCAGGTGATCGTGGTCCAACACTGTTCTGAAACTCGGATGAAATATGTGAAAAATCCTAAGAATAGAAGACAAAAACAGAAGATAGAAAAGTTAGAACCTTAGTTATTAGCAGAACAATTTGGTTTTCTATATAAGCAATTCAAGAAAATGTTAAAAAGGGGAAATCCCAGATGAACTAGATATGCTGATATTTGAACAACTGTGAATGTGCTCAAGAACTTTTATTTCAAATTATTTATTATGCAAAACAATTTGTTGCTTTCTCATTTATTCTAGCTTTACAAACTGTTCTAAAAAAAATTCACCTCACATTTACTGTCTTAATATGCTATAAAAATTATTGTCTTACTATACTATTAAAATAGCTGATTATATGGGGATGTGGCAAGAAAAATCTTCATTGTGGTTTCAGTAGAAATCATGTTCAGGTAGTTCCAAAAAAAAATGTGAGAGAGTTAATGTAAAATATTTCAGATATTTCCCTCATCAAGCCTTCTGAAATCCACACCCTCTAGATGTGCTATGATTGCTGGTAACTTGGCACTCTCAAAAATGTGGTCCCAGTGTATCTGGAGGCATACAGCTGGGAAAAGCTGAAATTATAATAACTAAATTTACCTGCCAGTGAAGGTCCTGGAGGAAATAAACAAATCATTATTTTATTTATTTACAGCAATCTGGGTAGCCTCAAAACAGAGCAATCATAAAATTTAGAAAATATATTCTACACAAATTTAGCTTGAGAGAATCAATGATGGAAAACATCCATGGTCAAACTTTTAGGTTGAAGTTCACTTACTCTGGAGAATTAGGATTTGACTCATTGCTACTTCAACATCCCACTGAATAATTCACAGCTGGTTTTGATTTAAATTACTACACTGTAATTTGCCCCAATAATAAATAAATAGCAGAAATAGGTATACAAAAAAAATAAATAAATATAACCCCCCATCCAGTTATAAAAGGCAGCTTAGGGGCTATCAAAATCATAGTTCATGTTTGCAAGCAACAATAATTATAACTGATTGTGTATACTGTTCATTCTCCTACCATTATTCACCAATAACAAATCCATGTTTTTGTTGGTGATTAGTTAGTACAGGAGTATGCAATTTTTATTTGGCTGGAAGAGGAGATAATAATCCTATTTAAAAACATGTGGAGATTCTAGTCATCCAGCATTTTCGTTCCAAAGGTGCTTCCCAAAAGGCAACTGGAAACAAGAACATCCAGTTGCTTTTTAGAAAGCACTTTTGGGACTATTTAAAAACAGTTTTTCCTCCATCAGAACCAAGAGGCATAGGGACACAGGAACACAATTGTAAAAGCTAGTGAGATCACATTTTTCAAATGTTTGGACAAAGGCAAAGGAGTTTTAAAAGAGACTTGTTTTAGCTACTGTAATACTCATTTTAATAAAAAAACCCAAAACAAAACAAAGTAGGAGAAAATTACATTGCCAAATAATTGTTACCAAATTTTAGGAATGTAACATGAAGGTACTTTGAAAACCATAAAAATAGCACAGGGTATTATTACAGATAGTCCTTGACTTGCAACTACAGTTGGAACCAGAATTTCCATCACTAAGTGATATGGTCATTAAGTGAGTATCATGTGATTGTGCCAGGTTTTGTGACTTTTTTTTTTTTGCCAAAAGTTAAGTAAATCACTTGCTTGTTAGTAATTACACCATTAAGTAAATCTGGCTTTCCTCATTGACTTTGCTCACCAGAAGCCAGCTGGGAAGGTTGCAAAGGGCAACCACATGGCCCCATTAACCACATTTAACCATCATAAATACACACTGGTTGCCAAGTGCCTGAATTGCAAAAAAATGACTATGAAGATGCTGCAACAATTTTAAGTATCAGCACCAACTCCGTGTCACTTTTTTCAATACTTTGATATTTTTGAACAGTCACTACATAAATGGTCATAAGACAAGGACTGCCTATGTGATAAAAACAGGTTTGCTGCAGATGGGAAATGGTATTGTCTAAAGAGCATGTAAATTTCCATGGATTCCACAGAAAAATGCTTCAAACACTATAGATGGGCAAATTAAGTTAATAAATAAAATAAAAGCCACTTCTTATATTGAGATCTGGTTAATCACGGTTTATTATACCATAAGTGGTGAATTAACATGATGCACAGTCAAACAGGTTTCTATTCTGCAGTGTGTGCCCATCCACTCTCTTCAAAAACCACTTTTAACTATAACTTTCAATGCAGAATAGCAGGGTTGCTAAAATGAGTGAATACCACATGAGACTCACAGATCCTAGCATCACATTCAGGCAAGCTATAAACATGCGCAGCCTGTTTAAGAACTGTCGCTTCAGAACTCAGCCACTCACCTGCTGGCCTGGTGGTGAAGAATTCATGGGGGTCTGTACCTGTAGTGCCATAGAAGGAGACAAAATAGGTTGCTGGGGAACCTGCTGCATGCTGAGGGGCTGGTTGAGGATGGAGCTCTGCGGGTGATGCAAAGAGAGTTGCTGATGGAGAGGGGGGCTAATCTGGAAAGAAGGAGGTGGGGAGGCACTGATACTGGGCAACATAGGTTTGGAACTCAGGGTCCTGGAGAGGCTGGGGTGAGGGTGAGCACGGTAGCTCTGCAGATCCGATGGGGACAAGAAGGAGCCCAAGCCAGGGTATGGTGACGAGGCTTGTGGTGGCATAGTATACAAGGGTTGTTTGGGTGGGATCATTTTTGAAGGTTGGCTGCTCTGAACATTTTTTGTCTCGCCTTGGTCAGCTGAACTCTATGAGAGAAAACACACAGACGGACACATGAAGAGGACAAATTGCAATGAAAATGAGTTAAGTGCAACTTAGATCTTTGGATTAATCAATGAACAGCATTGTTCGTCTTTCTACAAAGTCTTTATCTTTGTTTCCACTCATGATGAGAAGAGAAATGTAAGAACACATTTAAAATACATGACTGAACATCCCTTTCCTACATATGAATCTCATGAAGATTTAAAAAAAATGGAATGGAGATTTTAAAAAAATAGAATGGAGATTTTAAAAAAATAGAAGATTTTTTAAAAATAGAGTGTTCATACTAGCTTTTCTTCATTTCCTGTAACTTAAGATCACTGAAGCAAACAGAATATTGTAATTAAATTTGTATTAATGCCTCATATTCTATATTGTTCTGTAACATCTGTGGCTAATGCCATTTTCTTTTTTCTCTAATTTTATAAACTGCTAGAGATTTCCCAATTGGTGTAATTATTTTAGAAAAAAAAATAACAGCTCAATGAAATCCTGGATTTCTTAAATAAGACATAAAAATAAGACATTAAATAACTGTAATCTCTGGACATTTAGGGTAGTGTCTTTTGTTTTGTCAGTTACATGAGGTTTGCTGTACCATGCTTGATAACATATGTATTGAATGAAGATCACAAGATCCAGGTTAACAAAGATGAATTCTGAAATCCTTTTCTATTTCTTCATTTTTTAGGAACCGAGCCTTAGGGTTCCTCCCTACTCCTGGGTGTAAAGATCTAATACATGCATCCAATATAAGGGCCTTAGTCGCTTGAAGGCCACTACATCTTGTGCTTTAATGTGCAACTAAATCATAGCATTCTTGATTCTTCACATTATTTTTCACAGTATAAATAGTGTACTATTAAATAAAAAGTCTAAAGTTTTTGATGAAGAATAACTGGCAGAAAAATGTTTAACAAACTTACTGCTTTTTCCAGCATGAGATTAAATCAACTAAACAAAACACTTTGCTCATGAATACTGTAAAATAGTACCAGCAGCACAATTGGACTTAAGCTTAATTAACATAAAATCCTTCAGGGTGTACAGCTTAAACACACAATATGCTTTGTACCCAGAACTAGTTAAAGGACAACAGATAACTTTTTTCAAACACATGAAGAACTATTGTTAATCAAAATAGCCAAATTTGGAGTAAAAAGAAGGCAGTTTATTATATTATTATTTCACTTAGCTTCATTTTTTAACTTAGTCAAAGCTTAAACCAGAGGAGGGCAGACATCTGGGGTCCCTGAGCCCAAATTGGAATTTTGACAGAATGCTGAAAGTACTTTCACAAAATACTTACCATAACAGGACACAAATGTGTAGGGTTTTTTTAAAGCAATAATAAGGAAATAATTTTCTGTTTTGTCCTTCAGGCATATCACCTTGCAATATAACTCATAACCTTTGCGGATTTCTTGGTAAATTCTCATCTAAGGACCAACCAGAAGGCAACATGGTGGTCTAATCCCACTATCTTTACAGTTATCGCTTTTGCCAGTATTTTTAATTATTTTCTGTCTAATGGGCAAATTCCCAGGAAAAACAATTGGGCTACAGCTCTAATCACACTTATTTTCCAAGAATACCTATATAGCCTATATGACAATCTCAGATGTTATTGGAAATAAATTGATCTTGAAGATAACACTTTGATTTGAAGTCAGCTTTCCATTTATTTATTTATTTTAAAATAATTTTTAAAAGTTAAGCGAGATGAGACTTGCAGGTGCCCATAAGCACCATGTTGCTAATCTCTGTTCTTATCCATTAGGATTCTTCTTTATTCTCAGAGTTTTGACATAATTGCATATGCTATCTGCTATGCCACCTGCTTCCATTTTGTGGATTGCTTCAAAAGCAGATAATTTCTAACAGAATTTTATTTATTTACCTCTCTAAGGGAATAGATACATTTTAAAGGTATTTGCTTGCAAAGATAAATGGGTTTTTCTCTCCAAAATCTTTCATCCTAGCTATATTTAAATATGAAAGTCAGATTTTAAAACTGCCTTTTTAAAAAAAGAGAATTCCACAACAGTTATCATTACTGCTTTGCTAAATGCCATAAGATAGTGTGCCAATGAATTAGATGCAGCATGAATGGAATGCCAACATCAGAATATTCAACTTTAAACTCATTCAATGCAGTTTTGAATTTTTTGAAACACTTAACCCAGTGAAAAGGACTCGGATTATTTCCTGTTTGACCTTTTTGCCACAGCTCTTAACCTTCAAGCATGGCTCAGTTAACTCCAGGCAAAGTTCCTCAGTGCTCATTGCACAGCGTGAAGTCTATGATTACTTGATTTTAATTATACTAAAATTAAAATGATGTAGTGGTTTAAAAGTAAATTTATTTCCTTATAACATTAACATTAAAAGCCATCACTGCCTGGCCACTGCATGGTGGATTTATGTAAAAGGACTCTGTAATAATAGAGGGAGGGAGGAAGCTGTGTCTATAACACAAAGAGTACTTTCCTGTCTTTTCCCATGACTATACTTTTTTCCCCTCATCCTCCAATCTATAGCCTGTTTATTGAAATCACATGCCAATAGCAAATGAGGAAGCAAATAAGTGTTTCATTTAAAAAATGCCAAGTGAATCTCTGTAAACTGATAGGTCAAGATGATCAGTAAATCAAGATTCTGTTTCTTGATTCTCACTGTTAAGATATTTCTGCCTCCCCTTTTTAATATTGTTTCACTTTATTGAAAAAATATTGAAATCAAAGCAAACAAGCATTTAAAATGCCCTGCTAAGAAGAAAAGGCTATAACACAGACTGCAATTTCCTTACACATAATAGCTGCTGATCAAAGGTGGCAATTCCAAACTCACTCAAAAATGTACATGCATTAGCAAAATGGATAGGTTTTAAATATTATTTATTCCACTTCAATATCTCCTTTGTTTTATTAAATATTCCATTTCTTCCTTGCTTCCAAAGCCACTTCATTTTATTTATCATATTTAGAGATTCATCAAATTTAGAGTTACTGTACCACCTGAGATTTATATTTTCATTGTCTACAATGCATCTCCGTGATATCATCCAATAATAGTTTCCCTCATAAGTCTATGCTATTCCTTCAGCATAGACATGCTGCCATTATTATGTATAGGAAAAACAATTGAAATTACATGACCTTTGCTCAGAAATGATTTTCATATGGTCAATGGATCATTGTGTGTGTGTGTGTGTGTGTGTGTGTGTGTGTTCTTTTCTTTCACATTTTCACTGGGTGTCCATTTTTAAATATATACTTTATATTCTATATCAATTAAATTTCAATTATGTATCAATTCAAATTCTAAACAATTCCTCTCTGGTTGATCATATATTAAAAACTATACCTTCGTTTTAGTTTTGTCCACCTTTATTTAAATTTTCATTACCACACCCATTGGCTGAGGAAGATGGAATCTGATATTGTAATTCAATACATCTGAATTGCCATGTCTGGTCTTATGAATCTTATTGAATGAACTGGACTTGAATCACTTCCTGCATGTGCACAGTTGATCACATTTTGGATACTTTGCAACAGGCCTGCATTTATTTATTTATGACCAGTTGCACCATCCTGTACTCAAATGTGATCAATTTAGGAAAAAGGATTTGCTTAACAACCGTATAGTTCACTTAATCATTAGTTAATTTGCTTAACATTTGCAAAAAATATGATGGAAATTCTGAGCTTAATTGTGTTTGTTAATAAACACCGGTAATAAATCGATCCTGTATAATGCTAGGACATATCAATTTTCATTAAAATCTTTGTCTCTTTGTCTGAAAAAAAGTTTGATTTGTTAATGAACCATGACCACTATTCTAATCTTTGTGGATCTCAATCCCTGAATAGATGGGGGCTAATATTTGCCTATTGATTCTTCTGAGAACACTATATGATCCTGGACATGAATGACTTTGCTAAAGCTGCTGGACCAGGGTATGGACTGAGGCAGGTTGAGTTATTAGAAATTATATTTTAAGGAGCTTAGAATATCTGCAAAAAACTTTAAAGTTTTCCTTAATTATATTGACAAATAAGTATTTAGGCATATTTCTAAATCAAAATACCGGATTTAGTTGTACCACAGACTGAGCTCATAGCCTTGTCTCCAAAGATTGCAAGGAAACCTCAGAACATTCAACATTTCTTGAAACCAAGAAAACTAGAACTCTTACTATGTATCCTTGAGGCACACTGGAATATTTTACTTAGTTCATACAGAATGTAGCTAACACTTAAATTCATTTTGATGGCATAGTTATAGTGTGTTTCTTACAAACTTGTTCTTCCCCAGAGATGTCCCTGAGTTGCAACTAATTTATCATTGCTACAACCATCAAAATTCATATATGAAGCATAGTCTGTTACCTTGGAAACCAAGCTGGCCCGGTAGGCTGCCAGAGCTTTTAGATATTCCTTCTTTGCTGCTTCAGTTTTCCTTTTATATGCCTGAAAAGCCCAAGAAGAAAATATTAATTAAACAAGAGAAACAGGATGCTGCTGCTCTGATTGTACAGTTGTTTATGTCTGGCACATTGCCCAAGGGATCTGTGCTTGGTTTATTAAAAATCCAATCTGTGTATATAAATGATATGAAAGTGAATTTTATATGCTTTTTTCCAAAAATAGAAATGAAAACTGGCTGAAATCAGAACTACCAGAAAACAAATAGAGATTAAAAATGATAACTGAGTTTATCACAGAAGTTTCCTATTGCTTGCACAATTTAAAACACTATTTTAGAATTGGCATGGAGACATCAAATTTAGAGAGAATGTTCTACAAGCAAACTAAGTATTGATTGCTTTTTGACTGATTTTTAATTCTGGTTATCAGTAAAGGCCAGAATTAGTTTAATGTAGTGGTGAAGACATCAGGCTAGAAACCAGGAAACAGTAAGTTCTAGTTCTGCCTTAGGCAAAAAGCCAGCTGGGTGACTTTTGGGCAGTTGGGCCAATCACTTTCTCTCAGTCCTAGGAAGCAGGCAATGCAAACCACTTCTGAAAAACCTTGCCAAAAAAACTGCAGGGCAATCTAGGCAGTCTCTGCAAATTGGACATGATTGAATAGGAAAAAAAATAGTGTAATGATAACAGGGTTTTATGGATTTCTTGCAGAATGACATAAAGTATTCGGTGATACATTTTATCCAAACTCTATCAATTATATCCGATCAGATTTTTTAAAACTGGACTATTATCCTTTTCATTTAATGAATGAAATATGATGCACATGTCATGTTATATCTGGTAAAGATCATCCAGTAGGTGCTAACATCCAATTTTACTGATTAAAGTCTTGACTGGTATTTTACCCAAAAGACATCAGCAAATGATTGCTTCAATTGTCAAGAATAATCAAACTTGGCATAGATCAGAGAATATTTGGATGTGAATGTTAATGTTATTGATTTCAGTAGAGAAGGAAAAGACAAAACCACAATCCTATTACTTGCAGACAAAGCTTCCAATGAAATCTATAGATAGTATATTATCATAGTGAAATTACCTTAGCAATGAATTTCCCATAGGATTTATAAAATGGGTCCAGTTTTTGTACACAGCTTTAAGTCTAAATCAATGGCTGCCTTAATCTAGTTATTCACTCAACTGAAATGCCAGATCAGAATATCCATTTTGACTTGTGATATTTGTTTAGAACTCCTTGCTTGTTCTACTAGACAAGCTCATAATATCAGGTAGCATTATTTTTTTGCATAATTCATGAGCATATAAATTAATATTATATGCTAGAGATATTTTATTCTTTTTTTCTGATCATACTTTGATTCTGGCTTTGAAGCACTTGATTAATAAATTGAGGTGCATTAAGAGATGCTATGTTATGTGATTGCTAAGAAGGTGTTGATATCAATAGATAATTATCATTTTTGTATGTTTATTGATATTATTAATGTTTAGGTATTTATATTCCATGTGACATTTCTCAAATAATTACATTAAATATAAATAAGATATTCAACCTATGTGGATTAGATAAGTGTGCTCAAAAGAATGTAATTCCCAGGATACTTGATATTGTACATAGACTATCCATGTACAATTATAGTAAATTGATTTTAAGACAGGGTTCAATATTTTTGGTACCCATATTCTTTTGAACTACATAATCATTGCATCAAATTGATGTGTAGAGAACAGAAATGAATTCTCCATATCTTATAACTTCCAAGTCCTTCAATTTGGAAAAATAAATTCATGACCCCAGCTAAGTGGACTGAAGACCTGATATTGTGATTTAGAAATAAGTTGCCTGCAGAAGTGGATTATGCATTAGTGAAAATTACATGGTTATCTTTTGTTGATTCATGACCACACAGTTGGAATATCAAATGTTTGGAAATAATTAGTATCATTAACACATTAGAACATTTATAGAAAAAATAATAATAAATTGGTAGACAGACTTGATGGTTAGAAATGAAAAATATGGGCTTGTCAACATTAGGAGGGACATCTTCCAGAGTAACTCATTATCAATTTTACTATTCACATTGCTACATCACTTTCAGTATTTTTGAAGAAAACAAATGTTGGCTATCAAACAGCAAAAAAGGCTAATAAACTCTGACATTTACTTTTTAAGGATGATCTGAAGCTTCGTGGAAAATCAGAAATCAAAACCCAGTCACTGACAAATACTATAAGTTTTAGCATAAATGTGATAATGGAATATGGCCTAGAGAAATGTGCTACAATAGCAATAATTTAATCACAAAGAATGATAGAATGGGAATGCTGAATAACCAAACCAGAGAAGCCATCAAGATGAAGTCTATAAGCATTTGGACATTTTACAATTGGGTAACATCAAACATAAACAAATGTGATTTGTAAATAACACATCCAATCAGAGAGAAAATTGTTAGATAAAATTGAACTATGGAAACACCATCAAACCCTGGGTCATTCTTGTGAAAGGTTACAATATTTGAATTATTAAATGGACACAATCTGAACTGGTGATATTGGACCAAACCCCTCAAAAACTTAAGACTATTCCTTGTGTACAACATTCCCGTAGTAATGATATACTTGGCCCACAGAAATGGAAACAGAGATTTACTTTTAGTTAAACAAACTATTTGAAAACAAAAAGCCTGGATTGGCTGATTATGTAAAAGACAGTCAAGAACAAGCACTGATGCAAGATAAAAATTGGAATTTCCTGAATGTATAGGAAACAATGCTGGCAGGGAAACCCAATATGACCAATTTCTACAAAAAATTGAGGGGAAAGTAGATAAAAATAAACCTGGCAATGGCTTACAACTGTAACATTGAAAAAAGAATCTGAAAGCTTGATGTGGTTGCTCAAAAGCAAGCTATTCAAGCTAATGCAATCAAGTCCAGAATTAAAAAAAATAATCATATGATTCCAAATCCAGATTGTACAAAGAAACAGAAGAAACAGTAAATGATATACTCATTTCATGCAAGAAGACTGCCCAGAGAGATTATAAACAACAACACACCACAGTTGCCAAAATGATTCATTGGAAAATCTGATGAAAAAGTAGTTAAAAATGGGCATATTAAAATAGTGTGGGATTTCCAAATACAATCAATAGTCTGGGTGCATAATATACCAGATTTAACTGTGGCTGAAAAGAAAAAAAATGTGGATAATTGATGTGTCAATACCAGAAAGAAAAAGAAGATCTAAAAACTGAAATTGAAAGATTATGGCATAAAACAGCAATTATGGTCCCAGTAGTGATGGCACACTAGGTGGCATATGAAAAAGCCTTAAATGATACTTAGAAAATTTGCACATTGACAAAATTTCCATTGGATCCACACATATACTACATTGATAAATGATCATATTCCAAGTTCTTGTGAAGAAACTTGGTACAAATGAAGGTCCACAGCAGCTAAGAAACCAGCAGCTATGATTTCTCAACACATGTAATTATAATAATGTGAGCTTAAGGACTTACAAAACTAACTATGTTAGTTTCAAAGATGCATGTGGTTGGCCAAATTAGGCTCATCAGAAAGGCAGGAACAATTGTGGACCCAATGGATGGAAAGTAGTCTGTGCCACAATCCTGCCTATGAAAACCACATTTTTGGACCAACTCACGACAGCAGGCAGAATATCTTTGATAAACATCAATACAGATGCAATAGTGCACTTTATGAGAAGACATACTCCCTCCATTGAAACAGCTGAACATCAATGCTTTGTCCCAAACACTTCCATCGAAATATAATAGATCAGAGTTATGAATGTGTTAATCTGCAATCTTGTTCTTGTGCATTACAAAATATTACTGAAATAGAGCATAGTTGCTGAGCCATTCAGCATTTATTTAGCGTACATATGCATAAATATCATAATGGTATTTATTTGCTTCGTCATACATTTGAAATAAATAAAATTCATTTGTGTATAGAGTTGAGCAGTTTTTTTTAAAGGAGGTGATCAATAAACTGTCATTATTAAAAAAAAAAACTATTGTTATTTTATTATTCATCCCAGTGTTATTCATCCCAGCCTCTACCTCAGGATAGGTGAGGTTAGAATATTATTTGCTTATTTCCACAAGTTTTTCATTAATCGAAAAACATAAAGGGGAATCAAAAAAGATATTTAATTCCAGTCTATCCAAACAAAAGCTGGTTTCCAAAGTAGCAGAAGTTAGCTTTCATTCACCCAGGAAACTTTGCCTCACCTTTCATAATGGTAACTTTAATTTCTCAAGCCAAATTCTGAGGGCACTTATGAGATGGTTTTTGAGGGGCTGCAGATGGTCTATAGGTGTGTGGGCAGAAAGTACTATTGTATTAAATCAATAGCATACTTTATGCTTACAATACATGCAAGTTTTTTCAATAATTTTTTAGAATTCTATTTTCAAAAGTGAAAAGAACAATGTGCCAAGGTAATGGCTTTGTGTCTTCAGATTGGATCCAAAACTGTTGCTTTGCAATTTCATTTATAGTATATCTATTTGTAGAGACATTACAATTCCACAGGGAAAAGTACTAAAAAAAGACCAAAACAACAACTACTATAAAGCCTGCTGTCTTGAGTTGGAGAAAGAGAAGGCACTGTTCTCCTTGGAAAGACGATTGTCATTTCTGACCTTCACAAGCTGCCTAATCCAATGGTAGAAATATATAAAACCAAGCTCTTCATTACATAACTAACAAGAAGACTAGACATAAAACTGAATATTATGACTGGGTGGCTAACCAAAGTCATTGAATTCAAGAAAACAGACTTTAAAAAAATGAAGAAAACTTCCTCTAGCTGCTGTGATTTTATTAGACACCCAGCAATTGGGAAACTTTGATTTGCATAAAATTACATGAGAAAAAATAAATAGATCAGGGCCGCTTATATGTGGCTGAAATTGAACTTCCTAAGTTTAACAGGAAAAACTGCCTTGTGGTTAATAAGTGAGACCAATATGAGACTCAAAAAACCCATCTCAATTTTGAAGAAATCTCCCAAGAGATTAAGTTTCTCAGTGAATATATTTCTACTTCTGTTTCTTTCTTAAAAGAATAGTTACACCCAGAAAAATCAGCTTTGAAAAACTAAATTTTGTAAACAATTTTCCTCTCAAGATAAGAAATTAGAAGAAACCTTTTAACCAATAGCTTATGGTTTAAATTCAGAGTGAACTTACAAAACATTAAGAAAACCAACAAAATCCATGAAAAGAGAACACAATCTCACTGTTAATGTTTTCCACTTCCCTTACACCTTGCCTACACTTCCTTTTACAACACAGCCTTCCTCAATCTATTACTCTCCAGATGTGTTTAAAGTCTAGAATTCCCAGTAGCGCTGAGAATTGTGGAAATTGAAACCACATGTCCACACCCCAAAGATGAAAAAAAAGTGTGAATATGATTTCAGCTAGTTTCTTGTTAGCTGACTTCACGTTAGGAGACACTTTTATTACATGAGTGCTGAAGTTGATATGAACCCCTCATCTCCCCCTCATACTGAAACATTCCTTTTCATAGCTCTAAAAAAAAACTTTTTTGGGTAAGAATGAAAAAAGAAATTATTCATCGTGGTCTCTCCAAACATCCCTGGCATTCATACCAAATGTACAAATATCTAGTGCATTTTTGAAAGGTGAGCTTATTTCAAAATACCAATAGTTGGCTGAGATCCTTGACATTCTGCCATGGGAAGTTGTAGTGTAGATGCAACAGCATAATCAGTAACATTGGAATTTGTGATATTGTCAAAAACCTAAAGCGATATATGGAGTTCCTTCTGAATAGTTTCCTTTATTGTTTTCAGCCAACAGACAGAATATTGCCAGACTAAAGTAACTACCTGCATAGCTATATATATGCTTTGGGAATGGCTAGGGAAAAGCTGTTTTAATCTTTTCTTGTTGATCAAACTTTCCAAGTTCTGCTACCTGCTTGTCTTCTGTGCTCAGCCCCTCCATCCTGGGAATCCAGACTATATTCCACCACAGATGTAAGGAATATACATGCAATACTTGCTCATAATTCTCACTGGCTCAAGGTTGACTCAGCCTTTCATCCTTCTGCGGTGGGTAAAATGAGGACCCAGATTGTCAGGGGCAATATGCTGATTCTGTAAATTGCTTAGAGAGGGCTGTAAAGCACTATGAAGTGGTATATAAATCTAAGTGCTATTGCTATTAACTTCTGGGGACAATTAAAAGTGTGTTTGAGCTGAGTGTTACTTACATGTTATTCACATAGAGCTCTACGTTTCCTTAACATCTGAATTATACAACTATAACCAAATTCTTAAACCTGGATCAGTAGTTAATTGGTAGCTTGTGCAATTGATATAGTATCAAGCACACCTATTTTTGACTGGCATGTAAAATCTATCAGGAGCAACTGGTAACCTCATGCACTCTGTGGTAATGGTAATACTCTCTGGTAATACTCTGGTGTGGGCTTACTCCTTGTGCTTGGTCTGGAAACTTGTAGGTCATGAAGATCAGCATGATGGATCCTGCTCCTAAGGCTACTAAATATCTTTCATCCAACTGGTTGCAAACAGGCTTTGCACCTGTTTTTGTACCTAGTTGTGCAAAAATACTACTGCAAGTCAAATATCCTGCCATGCAAGGTAAAATAGGTTTTAGTTACTGCTTAGCATATTAAATAGCATTTAAATTGGTTTATAAGTTTGAATTACAATGTGACCTATAAATTATATATGGAAAGTGTATTATATGGAAATTTTTTATATTATTTTTTCTGGGGGAAGGTTGTCGACAAAGAAAGGTCAGGGATTGCTGTTGTTTCCAGGATTTTAGGAATAAAATCTTGTTTGAGGGATATTTTTTTTTATTTTATCTTTGCTTTAAATTCATCATATGTTTAGTTTTAATTTGTTTCTGTCATCCTATATTGGCAGCATTTTTTAATGTGGGGAGATCCAAAGATTGAAAAAGAGTGTCCATGAAAGAAAGCTGGAGATTAAAAGGCCAGCTGCATAGATCTGTTTGTGAGTTGTACCCCTCTTTCTGGAGACTAAAGATGTGATGGAATCTGTCTACAAAGGAGAGGTAGCATGATGGACTGCAAGGGAGAAAGAGGGAGCACATTCCAAGAGGGGGGGGGCAAGACAAGAGACAACACTGTCCAGAGCTGGATCAGAAACAAGAGAAAGAGAGTTAGGATAGCCATTCCCTACAAACTCCCAAGGTATATTGTTTAGTTTAGGGTAGTATAGGTTTAATCTGGGAAGATTCTGTCAATATAGTATGAGCAAATAAGGAATGAAATTTTCGCTGGTTTGTTTTACATTGTTCTTGGGCTGGACCTGATGGAAGAAAATGGTTTCCATGCTGCCCTATTTGGAAGCTTAACTGTTCCCACTGTGCATCTCTAATTGAGTGTCTAATAATAAATATCCTGGTCTAGGGGTATAAGAATTAACTTTCCATACTTTATTCTTGTTATAGGTCATATGAGACTGTTACATACATTTTATTACATTCATGTAGATAAAAAGTAATATTTCGTATTAGGTTTAGGGTAATTTCCAAAGAACTGTAAGTATTGACTTCTTCTCTTATATGAATAAGAAAACCAATTACTAATTACTAGCAATTACTAATGTTATTGTTCTTTAACTGACTCTTTTCTTGATAGGATGGTTCCAAAAATAGTAAATGTTGTCATGATTCATAGATATAAAAACTAGGAAGATTTGATGATGGAATAAAAAATCAAGAGAAAGGCAGAGTGTTAATTTCTATGTCTGTTTAATAAGTGTACTAATTGACACAGAGACAAGGCTTCCATTCACTGGCACATGGACTTAGCTTTCTACATGTTAATATGATTTACCTGTGACCCTGTTTAGAAACCATTATGTGCTGTACTTGGCCTTTTTCACTAAAAAGAGAAAATGTGTAACTAAAGCCTACTTGACACTTTGAAAATCTGAGGTGAAATGTGGACAGCAATTCCAAGCAGGGTTTTTTAAAAGCCATTTGTGTAAAAAGGGCTTTACTGTGAGATCCATTTAAATACTGGCAGAATTGGCCCTCTTTCTTTTCCCCAGAGTATTAACTTCAGCCATTTATCAGAGCTAAAGATTTAAAAAATATTCTACATGTTTTCCAGATAAACTACCATGCCTGTGGGTTTATTTTTCTTATTCATTGGGGGGGGGGGGGGGG
>BHFT01058045.1:0-27323 GCA_004320025.1 Laticauda laticaudata
TGGCTCATATTTAGCTGGTTGTCCACTAAGACTCCAAGATCCCTCTCACAGTCACTGCTATTAAGCCTGGTTTCATCTGGTCTATATGTGTACTTTTGGTTTTTCTTGCTTAGGTGTAAGACTTTACTTCTCTGGTAGCCAAAGAAGATACAACCACAGAGGCCCTCACCTTGGGCCTCTCAGAATATGCTTTTCAAACTAGCACCCACTTGGATTGAAGTCTACATCCACACCAGCACCTGCTCACAGAGGATATCTGAATATTGGACAAGAAGGGGAGGGAGCTAGGTGTACCTATTTTAATTGGATGACTAACTCTCTCTCCCCATGCAATAGCAAACAGCTGAGAAGACAGTAGGAGGGAACTTAACCTCAATTTGCCCTCAGGTTTTGTTCCTCTTAATAACAAAATCAGATCAGCTCAAAAGAAATTCATCTTTAGCCAGTGATCTCCTCTGTGATGAAGAACATCATTCCACAAGCAATGTCCAAGTAAGAAGAAGCAGCCAGTCTGGTCAACTTTTCTGCATGAAATGAAGATGGATGTTCTTCTGTCTCTCTTTGCATCAGCTTTTGTTCTTGACCTTATTATATTTTAGATGTTTCCTACTGTGTACTTAGACATAACTCTGAAGGATATAACCTCTTTTGATAAGAATCCTGTATGCCAGGAAGTTAGTGTCTCAGGAAAATATTTCCCTGAACTACTTACTGAGGTGCTAGTTTTCTTCATGCAGGAGGTAGTGTGTTTTCAGAAAAATCTTTCAGAAATGAAGGCAAGTGTCCCAGGATAAAGTTGCCGGACCCAATCTGGGTTGGTCATTGGCATCAGAGGTTTAAACTTCTGAGCTTTTAGACTCATGCAAGAGCCCATCCTCAGGGAACTTCTCTCTCACCAGAAGATCTCTGAGGATGGGCTCTAGCATGAGCCCAAAAATTCGGAAGACTAAATTTCTGGTCCCCGTTGTCTGACCCAGATGGGATCCTGCAGATGAATCCCTGTCTGAAATCTGAAATCACATAGTTTAGACCAGGGGTATCCAACTCAAAGGGTCTGGCCTGCGGGACTGCCCTGGAAACAGTGGAGGACTGGCCTGCAGTGCCTCTGCCAGCAAAAACGAAGCTTGGGAAGGTCATGCACAGCCCTCCCAAGCTCTGTTTTCTCTGGCAAAGGGTTACAGGAGGCCATCACAGCCGAAAACGGAGCTCAGGAGCCCATTTTTGCTGGCAGAGCGCTTGGGCCGCAACAGGTGCCCCCAACAGAGTGATATTGAGCTGGACACGCCCCCCCGGCCATGCCCTCCCATTCCCCCAGGTCAAACACAACCCTGATGTGGTCCCCAATGAAATGGAGTTTGACACTCATGGTTTAGACAATATACAGTAGTTCTGGCACAGACCTTTCTCCCTCAAAACTGAGCTGCAGTGATTATATTTACCACAAGTGAGATCTGATTGGTTGATGAGGTGGACTCTAGATTTGACGAGGAGGAGGAGGACGACGAGGATGAGGAGGAAGAGATAGAATTCCCTTCTGAGATCCTCTTCCGCTTCCGTTTAGGAACGATGCTGTTGTTTTCTAGTGGCATTCAAAGGAGAACAAGAATTTTAACTGGGATGATTCTTCTTCTTCACCTCTAACACCTTCTCCATCGATGTAATGGACAAGCATCCAGAACATTAGCTATGGAGAAGTGGCTAGAGCAGGAGTTAAGAATCCCTCTCCTCTATTTCAAATCAAACATTCCTCAAAGCAGAGACACAGTACCTAGATGAGACTACCGTGCTTTCTGGATACATGGAATTGCAAAATTCATAAGTCATTTGGCTCAGGAATGATGAAAGCTGAATGGTAAGTTGCAGATGGTCCTCTGGCATTTTGGCTTCTACCACATAATGACTGGAGGTGTCTCAGACATCCCAGCCCCATATGCTAATTGTCCCCAGGATGATGCTCGACATCACCCACTCCCATAACATTTGGTTTGGTCGGAGGGCGCTTCAACAGGTGGTTCCTCAGTCGGAGTGACTGGACCAGACGCTGGCCCTCCCGTGGACATGCAGGTTTGGCATGTCCCATTCCTGGACTCTCAAATCAGCGTCGATGAGAATGAGCATTGGTATAATTATCTGAGAACGCCCTTTCTATCTACGCTGCAAGTGAGACCAGCCCCACCCTATATGTCTGGTTATGATGGTTGGGGGGTGGTGGTGTGAAATTAATTTCTTGTTTATCTTCCAGAGACACATTACATCTGTCAAGTATCCTCGCCTAAAAGATGGGCAGCCCAGCCAGAGGCTGGCTTTTTATAGTGGCAGACTCAGCTCTATAATGTCAGAAGGAGGAGCTTAACCCTGTGGGCTCATGGGAGTTGTAGTCCAATGCTTCTGAAAGCAAGAGGATGGGGAATGCTGCCAAGTAGCTGCCCTGAGAGGACATTTTTCCTGGAGCAGGGAGTTGTGGCTGCCTGGTTTGTTTCTTTGTGGCTTACCATATTGCTACAAGCTCAACACAGTTGCCTCAGTTATGGATTGTGCAAATCTAGAAAATGGATTTGGTCAATAACCAAGTTAAGTAGCTTGGTTGAACTGAAATTGTCAATGAACGACAACCTTCTCTCTGGTTGAGTTCATATAACGCACTTAACTTGGTTACTGGCTTAATCTGCTTTTGCACAATACATTAGACCATGAATTACCTGGGCTTCTGCAAAAACATAACTCACCAAAAAGAAAAAAGAAAACTAACCAAGGTTGAAGCTAACTAAGCTTAGCAAATTTTGCAACAGCAACTGCTGTCTAATTCAATCTTTCTGCAAAGATCCACAAAAGGAAGGACTTGTTTCTCTTGAATACAAGCCAATAATTTAATCAGAATTATTCCCAAGCAGATGGTGTACATTGGAGTAGCATTTTGTCCAGATTTCCAGAAAACGGTCCTCTGTCTAAGGGGCTGTCAAAGTCAAGCCAGCTATAAAGATAACATTTAAGTTTAAAGCAAAAGAAACAGGAAAAAAAAGCAGACATCCACAGGGAAGTCAATTATTTCCTACTAGACACATCCATACTGTATACAAATCAGGGTCTACTTGTATTCAGTTTTGTTTAGACCAAAATGGACCTTATCCTATAAATCCTTACATTTACTAAGCCTCCCCATTGAGGCTAAAATAGCATTAGGAATTGGAAAAATTAGGAGCAAAAATGAAGCTCAAAGAGGAAAGAGTTAAACATTCGTTCTTGTCTTACCCCCCCCCCTCCGCTTTCCTTCCAAATTAAGCAACTTATGAACAATAATTCAAATCCAAAATGTTTCCATTCCTAAGGGTTATCTGCCTTAGACATTAATTAGACATTAATGCAGAACAACTGTATATCATTTCAGGAGTATAGTAAAAATGCTATAAACACAATATATGCTCATTAAAAATGGATAAAATCTCACGGGAGTTCTCACAATTAGAATGCAAAGATCATTCAAGATGTGGCTTATCTTTCCATCTTTTTTTCCCCTGTTTCTTTTTCTTAAAAAATCAAGAGACAGTGGGCATCAAGTCATGGTATTATGGGTGCCTTATGAACATGCAAGCCTTACATCATTCGCCCTCATGTTAAGCAGATACTACTATTTTAGAGATGCTGCAGAAATGAAATCAATTATTTTCACTCCCCTAGCCCTGTCCAGGATACTGGAGCTGCTTCCTTCTCCGAATAACCCCCAGGTCTTTAGATATCTCATTGAAAGCTTCCTGAAATGTGGACCAATCTTGGATAGTTTTAAAAGAATCCAAAGCTCCTTATGTATGGTTATGAACTGGGGGACAAATTCTCTTTAAAAATAAATATCGGTTTTTTTAAAATCTCCTAAGTTTATTTTTCACCTTACCTGGTGGTTTGGCCTCAGGACCTATGTCTGCAAACGGCCTGCATGGAAAAAGAATGATATGAATGAGATGGCATTTAGAAATTAAGGTTGATACAATTCTTAAAAATATCTCCACCAGTTACGAGATAACACTAAAGTTCCAGATGACAATTAGGAATGCCTGGAGGTTTGGAAATTTGTATGAAACATTTTCCTAAATCAGGATTAGTCGAATGATTATTAGCTCTAGGCTTAATTTCATTCAGTTCCAGCATTGATTTCAAAAAATTTTTTGCCAGAGAATTAATTCAGATCTTTGCTAGGAGATTTGTGCCCATCCTTTCTGTCAACTGGTTAGGACACAGAAGAGGGAGTCAAGAAGAGAAACAAAAGAATACCATAGAGAAAAGGGCTTTCCCTACCTACAGGTAGTCCTCAATCTATGACCATTTGTTTAACAACTATTCAAAGTTATGACAATGCTGAAAAAAGTCTATCACAGCACCTCCACTATGATCAGAATTCAAGTGCTTGGCAACCAGCATCTCTTTATGATAGATGCCATGTCCTGGGTTTACATCATCACCATTTACAATTTTCCCAGGAGGCTTCTGACAAGCAAAGTCAACAAGGGAAGCCAGATTTATTTAATGACCATGTGATTCTCTTAATGGCCACATCCATAAAACCAGGATGATTTGCTCAATGATTCCTTAGCTAAGTGACAAAAGTCCCAGCCACAATTGTGGTTTATAAATTGAGAACTACTAATAGCCTGACTCAGGTTCATGTGGCTGCAAAAAATATACCTCTTGTCCAAAAAAGTTGGCTGAAAGTCTACTGTTAAAAAAACCCAAAACCAATGATTCTAAAAATGTCATGCATTTGAAATTAAGCTAGGTTAAGAAAATACAATTAGCGTATTGCATCCCAAACTAATAAATCATACTACAGCTTAACCTTAATTTGTTAATGTCTGGGTTTTCTACTGGTTAGTCAAATCTAGTATGTTGTGCAAATCTAACCATTAAATATCCAGAAAGAGCAGGCTGACAGCAGAATCTATGACTTGAAGAGGAGATGGGTTCAAGCATTGACTAGACAAAGATATGTCACTGAGCTTGCTTGTTTTCCTGCAGATGTTTCATAATCTAAACTAGGTTAACATCATCAGTGCTAGGACAGTTTAGGTAATAAAACATCTGCAAGAAAACAACCAAGCTGAGAGAGTATCAAGGACCCCTCATGTTAACCCTGAGCTACAAATATTATCTTTTAAAGATATGTCAGGGATATTTTATTGTTGCATTACGCAGAAGGTGGGTGGGGGGTCAGCAGAATGGTTCCTTTCAACTCAAGGATTCTGTGTGTGAGACAATATTTAGGTAGCTTGGCTCAGCCTAGATAGTTCTAACATTGGTAATATGCGAATGGTTCTGGATTCAGATCACAATGTTGAAACTGAAAAAAGCTTTAAGGAGCAGGTAATGGAAACAGAATTTGTTCTGACCTAGGCTTCCCCAAAAAGCACTAAGCAGACTTTTTATTCCGGCAAAATCCCTTTTACTAAACGAAGGTGGGTTTTTTGCATTCACATTCAGCCAAAGGCCCGACAAACAGTCTTTCAAGGGTCTAATTAGAAGCACAGACTTTATTTAGCCTGGAGAGCTGCCAAGTAAATATTTTCAAATGCAGCGCTGACAAGGAAGGCCTTGGCACAGAGTCTGTGAGCTGCAAAAACAGATCTTCACACTGCTGCAATGAACAAATTGTTTCCTGCAAAAGCCCTCTCCCCCTTTGCTCCGCTTTTAATCCCTATGGGAGGGCCATTCATTGTTCACCTGTGGCCTTACTCCCACGTCGACCCTTACTTCGTAATTGTTTTTTTCTTTTGGCAGCTCTGTGCATGCACAGGTTGGGAACTGGCTCCAGCTGCTCCCCCACCTCACTGTTGTCCGACTCTGAAGGAAGTTGATGACTGTCAGCCTGCCCTGGCCCCATCTCTGCCTCTGACGCGGAGCCCTCGTCCAAGCCTTCCTCAGCCTCCAGGACTGGCCCATGTTCCTCTCCAACCACCTCGCTGTCTGATCCTGCTGCCAGCTCCACTAGCCACTGGTGAGCCACAACAGACCTCAGTTAAATCTCTGAAGGATGAACTGCCAAGCATAGTAGCTCTGTACTATGCTACTCAGGTTAGACAGATAAATAGTCTGCTGGTACAATGGCAGATTTAAATATTAAATTTCTTACTTTTGCTAATGTAACCTTTGGCAAATATTTTGGCACAGCAATCTCATAACTCTCTTTGGTGGGATTCCAGAAACTGCTGTCTTGGAAGGTTCTGATTTGGGGGGAGGTTGATCCAATAAATTGTGTAATTACATATTAATGCCAGCAGAGGGCACTGTGGCTTTACAGATGGATTAAAACAGCATAGAAATAATTGCAATAAGTAAATATATAAAATTAAAAGGAAGTCTGGGAACGGAATCGTACTGGAGCTGGCTAGTAATTGCCATCCGGATCTGGTCACGAGCTTTCAGAATCTTCTCTAGCCGATGGATGTCGTAAGTATTGGGATTCCGAAACGGGATATCATCCGGCAAACCGGTCACTTCGATGGCATCAGGTGTGTCCCTGATCAGTTTGTAGGGTACCAGAACAGGCCGGTTCAGGCCTAAAGCTTCCCCTGAAACAAAAACAAAGAATTCCACTATCACATCACAAAACAGAGGAAGTCCACCTTGTTTCTCAATCTTATTCGTAAATGTCTGTGGAGATTCTCAGTCATCCACAGTTGTCCCAAAGGTGCTTTTTTGAAGAGGCAAATGACTTTCTGGCTTTTTCTTTTTCTTTGAAGACATTTTGCTTCTCAGCCAAGAAGTTTCTTCAGCTCCGAAGAAGCTTCTTGGATGAGAAGCGAAATGACTTCAAAGAAAAAGAAAAAGCCAGAAAGTCCAGTAACTTTGAACGGTCACTAAACAAATGTTTTTTAAGTCAAGAACTATCTGTACACTGAACCCTAAACTAACAGAATAGGCTGGGTTTCCACAAAATGCTAAGTTTCAGATAACCATTGCCCAAGTGTAGGAATATTAAAGTTAAATTGATGGTGCCAAAGCATCCACTAGATTTTTAACTGAGCTGGTTAAGCACGTTGTCAAAATATGGGATTTGAGAAGTTTCTCCCCCTCCCCACCTCCCACTAAAATAGGTCACAGAATTTCAACAAGAATTGTGTTGGAAGGAATGAAAGATTTACATCTATCTTCTCCCCAGGAGTGTTTATAGAACACAACAAACCACGAACAAACGCTGTTCTTCACAGGTAGTCCTCATTTAATGACTGCCGTGTTTGAAGCTTGAAGCTACAACTGGTTGAACAAAACCCAACATTGCAGCCAATCCTCGCTTTTGCAGTCTTTGCGCTGTTGCAATGGTCATGCAATCCACTTTCAACCAGCAGAATGAATGGAGAATGTGGAAGTGGACTTGCAAGTCGGGGCCACGTGATGTCTCGCTTAACAACCGTGATTTGTTTTATAGAGGAAATTGGAAGTGATATGGTAGGTCCAGTGTGCTTTTGTGACTTTTTGCTTAGCAGCTGTAGCATTTAGCGACACAGTTGCTTGTCCTAATTATGGTTGGTAAATGAGGACTTCATGTATATGATTTGTACTCTGACTATCAATCATAGAGTTCAAGGCAATGTTAATAGTTTTCCTCTTCAGCAGCTTTTGCATTAGATTAGAACTAAGGAGAAATTTCCTGACAGTTAGAACAATTAATCAGTGGAACAACTTGCCTCGAAGAAGTTGTAAAAACTCCAACACTGGAAGTTTTTAAGAAGATGTTGAATAACCATTTGTCTGAAGTGGTGTAGGGTTTCCTGCCTGAGCAGGGGCTTGGACTAGAAGACCTCCAAGTTTCCTTCCAACTCTGTTATTCTATTCTGTTCTAAGTCTCAGAAGAGCCCTGTGGAACACATGAAGCTGAGACATAGTGACCAGCCAGCCACGATGGGGATCAAGGAACGAGAAATTCAGATTGAGAGATCTGCTTCTTTGCCTTTGAACCCTGGACCCAGAATTTCCAGCTGTGGAACCAACCCTACAAGATGGTCAAGTCTTACGCTCAAAATAGAGCAACCCACCGTATTTTTCATTGAACAGCTCTTTCACTTGCTCTCGGAGAATCACCTTCTCACCCAACCGATTTGCATCATCCTCATCTGCCGAGGAAGAAAAGGCCACGTGTTTAGTAGCTCTTTCTCATTGAGTATTCTGAGAGAACCAGCTAGTGGTATAGCAGAGAAGATGTTGGATCAAGAGTGGGGAAGTCCAAGTCTACTTTCTCTCACTGAAAATTCACTGAATAAATTTGGGTCAGTCCTTCTTCCTCAGCCCTTTCTATCCTACAGGGTACTGAAGGTGAAAAATTGGAGGAATATGCATTGCCATTTTGTTCTCTAAGTATCCTCCGGGATGGAGACAATTATACAAAACAGGTATTGCAGGAGGATTTGGGGGCATTCCTATGTTTCATTTTCTTAAATTTGAATTTAAACATAAATTTATGAGCACATACGACAGTTTGTGGGTGTTTCCTGCCTTAAAATAGCAAGGAAACCCACCTTTGATTTTCAGCAAGGCTGGTTTGAAGGTACTCTTGGAGCTGTAGGTAGCCTTGGGTCTTGGACTGCCACGGATGGATGAGAAGATCCTTCTCCAATCTGTGTCCTGAGCCTTTAGGATTCAGAACTCTCAGGCAGCATGTTAATTATGGATTTTGGGACATGCAGTGTTGCCCCTTATGGAGGGCATTGCAGATAAAATATCTGGTCAATGAATATGGAATCAACAAAACCATCTTCCTGACATTTATGGCAGGGGTCTGCCGCCTATAGGGGGTGGTGCTCATCTCTGTTCCAAGGCCACAGAGCCAGCGCTGTCCAAAGACATTGCTGCAGTCATGTGGCCAGCATGATGTCACAGAGCACTGTTACCTTCCCACCAAAGTGGTACCTATTTATCTACTCGCTTTCGCATGCTTTCGAACTGCTAGTTTGGTAGAAGCTGGAGCGAGGATGAGAGCTCACCCCATTGAGTGGCGCTTGGGTCTCAAACCTGAGCTGCAGGCTTTCCAGCCAAAAAGCCCAGTGTCTTAACCAATGAGCCACTGTGTTGCCCGTTTTAGGCCAGAAGGATGTAATTTAAGTTCCAGTTTAAGTAACAGTTTCAAAAGCCTTGAATGCAGCATCCAGACTTCCCATTATGGACACCAGGTTGTTATTTAATGGGATAGAAGGGGGAAATCATTCCAAACATGGCTAGAGAATGATCATATTAAATCAATTGAATAAATGGAAGGAAAACAAGCAGCTTTTCTCAGAGTCCTGGGAACTCAGAGCCAGCATACCACTGTCAAAGACCAAGCATTCTACACTCCCTGTTCAGATAGAAAAGAGTATTTGTAGTTCGAGATTGAACTGTGGAATCCTTGGTGCTCTCTGAGCTTGGTTGTTTTCATTACCAAACTAGGTAACATCATCAATGCTACCTGCTAGCACTGATAACGTTACCTAGTTTGGTAATAAAACATCTGCAAGAAAACCACCAGGCTCACATACACACTGCCCCCAAGAGATTACCTTCTACCTTAAGACAAAGATGTCCAGTTCCTACAAAGACCAGCCAGCTCTGTATGGGAAATCTTAGATCATGGCTCCACATATTAACATTCTTATCTGTGGGTGATGAATGTACTGTCATAAAACCCCACAACTGGAGGGAAAACCAAGTAAAACCAAGAAGGTTCGGGGCTCATTTTGGGTACCAAAAAAATGTTCCCCCTTGAACATTTTTTTCGTTACCCTGCAAAAGGTGAAGCTAGAAAAAAACAAGTGAAGATGGCCAGGATAAAATCTGAATTGCATTTACTTTTTCCATTTAAGCTTATTTAAACGGGGTTCTTATTCAATTCAAATGAATTATCAACTTAATTAAGAACAATTAATATGATTACTCCCAGTGTATTTAACACATTTTCTCTTCTAATTAAAAATTATAATTCAGTGGCAACTTTCAGGCCACTTTCTGGGGATTACATCACAGAATCCCTTACAGAAGGACTACATTCTCTGATCCTGACTCCACTGTCCAACCAAATCTTTTACTCAGTATGGAAAATTTACAGCTGGGGCATTTCCAGAAGTCCATTTTCTCCTTGACATCCTCCAGAAAACAAGAGCCCACCACCTCTTTAGATCACTGGCTGTATTGCTGCAGTGCTCAAAAGACACGTAACTTCAGACATTTCTCTGTACTCCAGTTGAAATGTTACCTGCTATTGTAAGTCCTCAACTTACAACTGTTCATTTAGTGACCATTCAAAACCCTAACGGCACTGAAAAAAAGTGACTTATGACTGTTTTTCACACTTAACAACCGTTGTAGCGCCCCATGGTCAGGGGATCAAAATTAGGATGTTTGGCAACAGGCATGTATTTATGATGGCTCCAATGTCCCAGGGTCATGTGGTCACACATTTTGCGACCTTCTGACAAACAAAGTCAATGAGGAAGCCAGATTCACATGGAGTAGCAACCATATTACTAACTTAACAACTGCAGTGATTCCCTTAACAACTGTGGCAAGAGATGTCATAAATTGGGGCAACATTCACTGAACAACTGTCTTGATTAGCAGTAGAAATTTGGGGCTCAATTATGATCATAAGTAGAAGGGCAACCAGGATGATTAGGGGACTGGAGGCTAAAACATATGAAGAACGGTTACAGGAACTGGGCTTGGCTAGTCTAGTGAAGAGAAGGACCAGGGGAGACACGAGAGCAGTGTTCCAATGTTTGAGGGGCTGCCACAAAGAGGAAGGGGTCAAGCTATGTTCCAAGGCACCCGAAGGCCAGACAAGGAGTAATGGATGGAAACTGACCAAGAAGAGGTTCAACCTAGAAATAAGTAGAAACTTTCTAACAGTGAGAGCAATCAACCAATGGAAAAGAAGTTGCCCTTGGGAGCTTCATCACTTGAAACTTTCAAGAAGAGATTGGACTGCCCTTTGTCAGAAATGGTATAGGGTCTCCTGCTTGGGCAGGGGGTTGGACTAGATGACCTATAAGATCCCTTCCAACTCTGATTATCTGTTAGATATGTTAGACTCCCTGTATAACTTCAGGTCCTGGAATCCAGTCTTGTGACTCAGGCAGCAGAGAAAAAGTATTTTGCTCTTGCTTTTCACTTCTTTCCAGTGTGTTATCCTAGAAGGAAGGGAACTGATAAAAGGGCTCAAATGCATGCTGCAAACAGCACAGATTAACTCCTGGTCACTCAGCAATGATGGCAACTATTTAAATATAATAAGCCAAAAAAGCTCTGCTTGTATCCTATCAAAGTAATGAATGCCCCAGATTCAGGCACATCTTTTCCACATCCAGTTCTGCCCACCCAGCCATTCTATGAGCAGGTTAAAAAAATGCTTATATTTCTTTTGAGGTGATGAGAGATGTCAGTTAGCAGCTCTCCTTTCTGTTCTCCCCAAATAAGCGCATCAAGAGGAGGTAGATTTGATCTGAGCCACAGTATTAAACAAAGGGAACACTGAAGCTCTTTTCTACCCTGCTTTTCCCATCTAAATTTTTTTCTGTATTCCAGGATGCAAAGAAAGAAAGAAAAATAGCACATGCGCTTGTATTATTCCCACAACAAAGAAACCAACACCTCTAAGTTACGGATCTTCTTAGAATAGAATGAATGAGCTGGAAGGGACCTTGGAGGTCTTCTAGACCAGCCCCCTGCTCAAGCAGGAAAACCTGTACTATTTCAGATAAGTGACTGTCTAGACTCTTCTTAAAAACCTCCAGTGATGTTCTTCTTGCCCAAGGAGAGATTCAACAGCCCTTTTTCCCACTTCCACCATCACATTACAAACTAAATCCTTAAACTCCCCCTCATTTTATCTTTGCAACAACTGAGATAGTAACCAGCCCAAAATGATCAGGAAAGCTCTGGTTTTTGTCTAATACTTTAACTACTGTAATAACATTCTCTCTAAGGCTCAAGCAGAAGATTTTTCCAACGCAGCTTGAAAACGCCTGGGATTAAAACCTGTTTTAGAAGCAATTCTAAATTTAGAAGCGATTCTAAAATGAAGAGGGGTGGCAATATTCAGGCAGAGCTTTTGAAAGTATAAAAATACACATCTGTTTGGAATGGAGTAATGGAAAGTATCTTAAGGAAATAGGTTAAAGAACAACCAAACATTTAGTTTTTAAAATGTGGCTGTTTTAGGGAGGGTAACAATGCATAATAGTATTTTTTATTCCAGTCACAGACCAGTGTTAGAAATAAGAATAAAAATAGGAAGAGGAGGGGGAGGAGGAGGAGAATTATTATTATTATTATTATTATTATTAGGATCATAAAATGGAGAAAAATCATAGAAAATGAAGAAGCTCAAGTTCTTTGGGACTTCAATAATGAAAAAAGACAAGATACTATATTACCATTCATGCTGGGTTATCAATGGGCACTAAAATCTGCCTAATTCTGCAGACAATATAACAAAATTTAGCTACATTCAAACAGATTACATCAGGGGTGTCAAATTTACGGCCCACAGCCAGATGTGTCATGCGCTTGGCCACGCCCACCCCCATTTTAGCGAAGGGGGGAAAAGTTGTGATACATCACATGACGACAATATGACACTGTGAGTTTGACACCCCTGGACGACATCGTACTGACCTGATTAATAGCAGTTGCATGTAAAAAAAAAAGATTTGTCGTTCCCCAGTTATGTTAGCAAGTGAGGTGTTAAGAAATGGGTCTGTGAGTCTTTGTAGAAGGTACAGTAGAGTAGGATGTAAGCAGGATGACAATGCAGGTGGAGTACAAGGACAACCTGTTGTTGCTTGGGGACCATGATGGGTCAAGAATGGGATTCAACTTGATGTAAAAATAGGACACTTTCTGTGGCAAGGAAGTGTTCCTGCACTGAAATGGGATAGTCTATAGGGGAGATGTGGGGATTTAAATGAAGGAGGGCCTCAAACCAGAATGGCACAATAATAAAAACCAATGTGGGTGAGAAAACAATCTGGACTGGATTTGAGCAGGGGAGGAGGGCTTCTCAGAGGGTCTAAATGTCAAGATGGCCATCATGACCATGTGATTGGAACCCCGGGCCCATTTAAAGAGGAGTTTTGATCACATGATTATGGTCAACACCCTGACTCTTTGGACTCCTCCTCTTGTGAACACATTTGGATCAGTGGAGTTTAAACAACAAAGCTTTTATTTTCTCTTAACCCACTATTTCTTCCATCAAAATCTCCACACCTTACCTATTCACTAAACCCTGATTGTTCATGCGTGGAATTAATTATGTTTTCAACAGAAATGAATGTAGAGGAAAATGCCAATGGCAAAAATGTCAGCCTCATTAATGCAGTGTGAGGCTCTCCACGGTTGCTTTCAAATGACCAATAAATAAATAGACAACATTAGAAATACTGATCGGATTCATCACAACATTCTCTTGTCTTGCCTACTTTGGCCTTTGGGCAAAGCTTTTGAGAAGTTCAGAAGATGAGCACCTGTTGGTCCTTTCATGGAACACGTATCAAAGCTTCCATAGAGACTTGATCTATCTAGCTTTCAAGGGCTGGATAAGTTGTAGGAATGGCTATGAGAAAGGCAGTGTAACCAAAGGACCATAAATCAACACCTTCCTTTCCTCAGTCAGCCCTATTTAGTTCATACTCGTTTTGGCAAAGGGTAGGTGGTAACAGACAAAGGGAATGCCAGATAAAAATCTAAAACTGGGAATGTTACTAAATTTCATACGCTCAGGCCAGTTACAAACAATGAACCATCAATGTCAACTAACTGTTTTTTCCAGTGGGACCGATCTTTCAGGGCAACTTGATCTACTCAATTATAGGATGGAGCCTACTGCTTCCTTTATTTCTTGGTTGGTAAACATAAATTCAACACATCAATGTCAGTGTAGCCAAAATTGAAAATACTCCAAGTACATAAATATTACTCATGGATTCTTGCAAGGATATG
The DNA here is from genome assembly GCA_004320025.1 of Laticauda laticaudata. NCBI lineage: Eukaryota > Metazoa > Chordata > Lepidosauria > Squamata > Elapidae > Laticauda > Laticauda laticaudata. The sequence continues at coordinate 13,954 of BHFT01058045.1, forward strand.
ATTTCTAAGTTCATCACAACTGACCATCATGTACAATGGGATGTAGAACATAGAATAACAGGGATGGAAAGGACCTTGGAAGTCTTCTAATGCAATCCCATGTCAAGCGGGACTCTAGACCATTTCAGACAAATGGTTCATTCTCTTCTTGAAAACCTTCAGTCTTGGAGCACCCACAACTTCTGGAGACAAACCACTGATTAATTGTTCCCACTGTCAGGAAATTTCTCCTCAGTTGTTAAGTTGGATCTCTCTTTAATGATCTTCCACTTGTTACTTCTTGTCCAGCCCTCAGGTGCTTTGGACAGTAGGCTCACACCTTATTCTCTGTGACAGCTTCTCAGATATTGGAAGACTGCTGTCATGTCACCCCTAGTCCTTCTCTTGAGTGTCCGAGCATTCTGTTTTAATGTGATACTGCTCCTAACCAACCAGCCAGTCATCCCTTCTTCCAGGGTATGTCATTTTGTTCCTGCCCAGTTTTCTACACCTGTTCTGCAGCAACAAGCAATCCATCATTTCATGGCCATGTTTTCTGACATTTCTCCTTCTTTGTCTCACTTCCAAATATCAAGCTGCAGGGAAGGAGCAAATAGCTCTTCCCTGAGGTCTAAATTGAACTTCTGCATGAAATTAGCCTAAGGGCTGCCCAGAGACCCAGCCAGATATTGCCAGCTTCTGCATGATAACATTTCTCTTTGTTCTGGGCCTGTCAGGGCTTGATAAATGGAAATTCTTGTGTGTTTTCCTTACTAATTAGTGCATTGCGACAAAGAGAAGGGAGGAGAGAGAAATAATTGATGGTTGCCGCCTCTAAAAGATCCTGGAGCACCAATCACCCAATTGGGTATTTTGTTGTTGTTGTTGTTGTTTTTGTTGTTGTTGTTGCTTTGTAATTTTTTAGGTTGCGCTCAAGGCTTTGGAGATATGTCAGCGTAGGCGCCCAGAAAGACTTTACTTGTTCATTTTCTGTATTTCATTCTGTATTTCACCTTGCAGCACCAAGGTGAAACAATGGAGCCTAGGAAGCTTTGTGGCCACAAAACAGAAAAAGAAGAAGCCAGCCAGGTTGCTTCGGTCTTAGCCCACCCTTCTCCAACTGGTGCTCTCCAAAGATTCTCAAAATCATCAGCCAATTCTCGGAATTGTAGATCCAGTTATAGCAAAGAGAGTTGGAAAGACGATTTTGCCCTTATTTAATCAACCACCTTATTTCTCTCTGCTAAAGTAATTGTGGGAATCCTCTACTTATGACTAATTGCTTAGTGACCATTCAAAGCTACAATGGGGGCTACTAACGCCTTGGATCTTAGGTTCTGACAGTTCTCTGAGAGGATTCCCACAATTACTTTAGCAGAGAGAAATAAGGTGGTTGATTAAATAAGGGCAAAATCATCTTTCCAACTCTCTTTCCTATAACTGGATCTACAATTCCGAGAATTGGCTGATGATTTTGAGAATCTTTGGAGAGCACCAGTTGGAGAAGGGAGGGCGAAGACCGAAGCAACCTGGCTGGCCTCTTTTCTTTTCTTCTTCTCCCCGTGATCGCCAGTCACCTCCAATCCAAATTTTCAGCTGTTTGCAAAGTCCTGTAGTCGCTTAACCACATTTTACAAGTGTTTTGCCAAACAGCAATATTTACTTCTGGTTTTCAGCAAAACTGACCCATAGTGAACCATTGGCTTGTTCAATGGCCACAGTGTTCACTTGACCACTGTAAAAAAAGTTTATAAAATCAGATCAGTTACATGGGTGATCAGATTTACGATTACCCTACATATGACCATGATGGGCAGGATCCATAGCAGTCGTAAATCAAGGACGACCTGAGGTATAAAGGATAGTAGGGCTCAGAAATGTCTACAGGGAGGGGTAAACAAAAGTCTCCCTTTCATCATGGGGGAGGTAGGGAAGATGGCAAGAAGTGGAGCATAAAATGCAGAACTGACTTCAGTGTCCCTGAAATCCTTAACCAAAAGGAGGGCTTTCCCACAGAAAAGAGAGCAAACATCAAACTTAATTCCTTACAGCAAAAACTATGCATGAAGAAAGTTACCAACCAGAGCTATTACAGAGGTTGTGAAAAACATCAACATGGCAGCTATGACTGCACAATCGATCCCCTGCCTTTTGCACTACACATATATTAAAAAGGAGAAAGGCTTTGATTATGCCATCACAGCCAATATCTTGACTTTTTTCCACTCCTTCACCGGCAGACGCTCCTGCTACCAAAGCAACTTACCAAAGATTCACTCTTTGGACATTGTACCAAATGATAGAGATCCCAGCAGGTGCTGCTTCCCTTCCTGGGAGTGTTGCAAATAAAGGATAAATATTTTTGCCCCATGATATTGATCAGTGATCATCACGTCTCATGCTGTTGCATTTACTCACATCTACCATACTGTTTTTTTCTAAAGCAGAAGTGTCCAACCGTGGTAACTTTAAGAGTTGTGGACTTCAAAGCCCACAATTTACCAACTATCCATGCTGGCTCAGGAATTCTGGGAGTTGAAGTCCACAAATCGTAAAAGGGCCATAGTTCTCCACCCTTGTTCTAAAGGATACCAAGTTGGAGAAATCTTAAGGGTAGGCTAACACCAGAGTAAAAATGTGATTTAAATCTCTTTGGTTTTATTTTAAAGATTCAAAGCCATCAAAGAAGGGATGTCAAAATGCGGCCTAATCAGGACTGGGTTACACAGTGGTAGGAAAACAATTTTTAAAGGGCTTTTCACCCTATAGTACCCCCAGTCTTTCTCAGCCTACCAACCATTCTCCCTTCAGCATTGGCTTCAAAGCTGAGGAAAAGAATGAGGAAAGAGGATATGTATAGCTAAACGTCTGTGAAACCTTCCTGAATATTCTGAATTATTGCATATTTTTGCCAGACCTTTATCGGACCTTACAGATTCATAAAGGGAGTTTGGAATATACAAATAATGTCAAATGGATCCCCAATAATTATATCATCATAGCAAAAATATAACACAGTGTCGAGTCTGCTACCATCTATTAGTGCCTCATCTAAGCAACATACCGTTCAAAGTGGTGTAAGCTTTTTCCAGGGTGGATATCCGTCTAGGGGCTACGTTGTACATCAGGGAAAGAAAAGAGAGAAGGGGCAATGAGTGAGTAGGGTTTTGCTCTTTGTGCAAGCAAAAAAAAGTAGAAAATCAATGTGCAATGTTGTGGCTAACATGCACACATACACATGCACAGATTCTGAAAAATTCTGGGATTGGGTCTAAACGACAAAGTTGAAGAGAAACTCAGGTTTAAGCAGTTAAAGATTGATATGGCAGAGGCACAATGCACCCGCCAGCTTCTTTCATGCTACTGTAGTCCTGGGCTAAATGAAATTTTCTAAAGAACTGGGGACTATCTTGGATACAGAATGCCCTGATATCTGTCTTTAAAGTGGGACCCTCATCTAGTACCCTATTTATGCCACAGCATCCAGAATGCACTCTTGGGGGAGAGTGCTCCCACATTACAAAAAAGATGTTGAGACTCCAGAAAAAGTACAGAGAAGAGCAACCAGGATGATTAGGGGACTGGAGACTAAAACATATGAAGAACGGTTACAGAAACTGGGCTTGGCTAGTCTAGTAAAGAGAAGGATCAGGGGAGACATGATAGCAGTCTTCCAATATTTGAGGGGCTGCCACAGGGAGGAAGGGGTCAAGCTATTTTCTAAAGCTCCTGAAGGCCAGACAAGGAATAATGGATGGAAACTGAACAAGGAGAGATTTAACCTGGAAATAAGGAGAAACTTCCTGAAAGTGAGAACAATCAACCCATGGGACAGAAGTTGCCTTCAGAAGTTGTGGGAGCACCATCACTTCAGGCTTTCAAGAAGAGATTGGACTGCCATTTGTCAGAAATGGTGAAGGGTCTCCCGCTTGGGTGGGGACTAGATGACTAGATGACCTACAAGGTCCCTTCCAACTCTGATTATCTGTTAAATCTGTTAAATACAATCCAAAATGGCCAAATTATGAAGACTCACCAAGCAAAGAACTTCTATCCCCATCCTTAACATATCCACAAACACCAAAATTTTGGCCACATCTTTTCTCAGTTTCAAACATCACCAGATGGCTTCCTCCAACATTTCAGAAAAACAAGAAACTGAGTTGTGCTCTCCCCCACCTACCCATTCCCACTTTAGAACTTCCCAAATCAACTATAGTTAGTCAAAACAAGTAATACAATGTTTAATGGATCAGTGGTCTTGACAGGATCTAGAGCAACTTTCAGCAGATTTAGGAAAGAGCTGGAAGGGACAGGGTGAGGGAATAAGGGAAGGGAAGGAGAAAGGGGAGGGGAAGGGAAGTAGAGGTATGACTCTCTCATGGAAATCTATTGTTCTAAAAGCTCTTTAGGCTTGCTTCATTGTGAACAATGACATGATATTAATGGGTGTGTGTAATGCATACTGTAGGTGTATATGTAACTGAAGATTTTTTATGCTTTTTGCATAAACCAAGGGTCTGATTTGCACATCACAGAGCCAATGTCTCAGTTTGCATTATGCTAGCTCCCAAAATAACCAACCCCATTATTGTTTCACATCATCATATGATGTATTCCAGACCACTATGGCACTATTCCCTTTTTAAATTCTTCATATCTTTTTCTGCAGTAGCAGTAACCAGCGAGAGCTTACAAATGGAAGAGGAAGGACCCTGCCTGAACTTCCTGCAAAACTCTGTTACCAAGACAAAGAGTTTCCTTACTTAAAGAGCTTTACTTTATAGCAGTGATGGGGAACTATGGCCCTTTTATGACTTCTGGGCTTCAACTCCCAGAATTCTGATGGATGGCTCAGGAATTCTGGGAGCTGAAGCCCACAAGTCATAAAAGGGCCATAGTTCCCCATCTCTGCTTTACAGTATTCTTTAACAATCCCAACAAGCTGCTTCATTACAAAAAGCGACCACGATTGAAACCAAAATTTTCTGTTGCTAATTGGGACATTTATTAAGTGAGTTTTGCCCCGTTTATGACCTTCCTTGCCACTTCTGTTAAGGGAGTCACTACAGTTGTTACTAACACATCTGTTAAGTGAATCTGGCTTCCTTCTTGACTTTTGCCTGTCAGAAGGTTGCAAAAGGAGATCACATGACCCCAGGGCAGTGCAGCTGTCATAAATAAGAAGCAGTTGCCAATCATCTGAATTTTGATCACGTGACCATGGGGATGTTGCAATGGTCATAAGTGTGAAAAGCAGTCGTAAGTCACTTTTTTTCAGTGTTTTTGTAGCTTCAGTGACTAAATGAACTGTTGTAAGTCGAGGACTATCTGTATTAAAGTTAAGGTTATCATGCTATATCCTGGTTTGGAGGGAGTAACATCAGCATGTCTGATCACCTGATGCACATCAGGTCATTCAGCAGGCAACCTTAAAACGAACAATATCCATGGAGCTACAGAGCCTCAATGGAAATGTATAGTAATTACACAATTGAGTGTTGTGTTTAAACAAGAAATAGAGTCGCAGTTACATTCATTTCTATTCCTTGCTCTCTGATTCTAGAGCAAGGTTCCACAGACTGGCAATTTTGTCCTGCTATACGATAGCATAATCAATCTTGGGAGACACGGCTATCTGTCTTAATCAAACGTACCATGGATTAATTCTGGTAACTCTTTTATCATGAGGGACTAATGATATGTTATATAGCGATAAATAGGCTAGGATACAAAGTCACCTATTGCAGTAAAACCACATTTCCTTCATACACCGTGCCCTGTTAAATTACCAAAGGATGGCAAAACACACTTAGCATTTCATTGTTAGGACATTAAAGCACTTACCAGGTTTAGGGATGAGTCCTTGGAAAGGCCTGAAAAAGGAAAAAAAAAAACCATAGTGTTGATTATGAAACAGAAGTAGGCTTTAAATTAGCCTTTGCGGCAAATTCCGGGTCTCAAAAAAATCGTGGACAGCACCACCATCCACCCCAAAAAGATTGACACACAAAATAGAGAATCTGGTTGTAGCAGAAATGCAGGCAGAGTAGGCACCTCAAACTCGCAGCCCGGGGTCTGGATAAGTCACATGCTGGCCCTGGCCCCACCCAGTTTAGCAAAGGGGAAAAAAGTGCCAAAATGTCATGTGACACCGCCAAGATGATGCGAGTTTGACACCCCTGCAATAAGGTTATGTATACTGTATCCCTCAATAAAACAGGGGTACCCTATTATAGCATCTATTAGAAGCCACGATGACGTCCTGACATCATGACATCATCACGCAAACGATGCCAATGATTTTGCATTATTTTGTATGTCATGATATCGTTGACATAACTCACCTTTTCTTATTAAGCCTATATACACACACTTCATCTCCTGGACTGATTTATCAAGTTAGGTAAGTGAATGTTGCATGTAAGATGGCTTGCCTTCAGAAGTTGTGGCTGCTCCATCACTGGAGGTTTTCAAAAAGAGATTGGACAACCATTTGTCTCAATTGGTATAGGTTCTCCTGCTTGAGCAGGGGGTTGGACTAGAAGACCTCCAAGATTCCCTGCAACTCTGTTATTCTGCTAAGATAATGCTTTCCTTTCAGAAGGATTTTTTTAGAGCTATTTTGCTACCACTGAAAACAAGTTGTCTCAGTTTTGTTTTGCCATGGTTTTCCTTGAAGTGTCCATTTTGGATATAATTCCCTCCTCTATGCTAAATCTAATTTTCTTTCATGCAAATTACCAAGCAGGAACCCATCATTCATATCACAGGATACAGCATATTTAATAGCATGTTTAAAAATCAAACATAAATATTTTCAGTAAAATAAGATCGAGGACAGTGGTAGCTAACCTTTTTGGGCTCCTGTGCCAAAAACTGTGCACGCATGCTTGCGTGCCAGCACCCAGAAGGCAATGTGCAGAGCCCCCCCCCATGCCCCTGAGCATGTGTGTGCTATTTCTCCCCCCCCTTTTACCTACACTACATCTTCCAGCTGATTTTAGGCCCATTTGAGACCTTTTTCAGCTTGCCAGAGACTTTCGGGAAGCCTCTGCAGGCTGAAAAATGGGCCCATTTCGTCAGGACAAAATGGGCCTATTTTTTGGCCTGCAAAGCCTGCAGAGGCTTCCCTCAAGTCTCTGGCAGGCTGAAAAAGGCCTGAAAATCAGCTGGGAGTTGCGTGCATGCATACTCAAGTAAGTTTGCCTGGGGCTCATGTGCCTGCACAAATGGCGCTGCATGCCACTTGTGGCACACGTGCCATAGGTTTGCCATCACAGATCTAGGATAACAAGTAATAATAGGAAAGAAACAGTATATACATCATCTAAGCATGGGATTGTACAAATCAGCTAACATCTCACCCTAAGCCATTTTAAGATATGGTTTTTAAGTAATGCACCATATCCAGATTGACACATAATGCCAAGTCAGAAGTTAAGATTTTTAAACCACAAAAGTTGGAAGCCAAGCCAAAAGTAAGGAAACCATATTAACGCTCTAGAAAATGTTTGAATATACACCTGAAAATTAGAACCTTATGCAAATCATTGAGAATTTTGTTGGAAGAAGATCCAATTAAGACATCTAATGCCTATGAACCAAGAGACCAAGTCACAGAGGATCAGAATACAGAGCTAAGTTTAACTAATCAGTCTGACTTCTGCAATACTACACTGATGCATTTCTCAGCTGTTTTGGTTTTACATACCACATTTAACCAAGGCCAATTACAAATCAAGCAGGTGGACTTTACAATGTGCAGTTTTGTAGCATCTAGATTTGTACTTGCAAGTCTTAGCAAGTTGTATAGATAGCATAAACCTATCCTGCTTGCTTATAGTTCATTCTATTTTGCGATCTCAAAAGAGTAAATTTAGTAACTACTGTAGATTAAGTGAATTGTACAAATGCAACCACCAGATGGCTGCTGAGATCATGCAATGGGCTTCTAACATATTTTACCCGCACTGAATGCCATTTCATGCTAATCTCGTGAGCTGGCAGACCAAAAATAAGACGACTTAGTGGAGATCCTTAAATTCCTGGGATTCTCTCACCAAAGAGAGACATCGGATGGTATTGGGCTATCTTTTTGAACACTGTTGTTATGTTATTCCCAGGCCTCATTGGTTCCCATGTTTTTATTCAAACCACTCACAAATAAATTCAGCTTTCTGGTATTTTTAGGTGGTCATTTTAAGGTTTTATTAACTGATTTTTATCTACTGATTTCAGTGTTTAACTATTTTTAGTTTACATTTTTAACCACCAGAAGCAAAGCTTCCACGTAATAGACTAACTGAGTGGAGGGGATGTCCATTTTTCTCAACTGTTAAATGAGAGAGTACATCAATCATGGCAGATGTCAGCAAGCAAACAACGCAAATTATTCTCATCATTTATGTAATGTGTGTAATAGCATATTTAGGTAAACAATACATCACTGCATACTGCCTGCAATTATGCAAATGATGTAAATTCAGGAAAATTATGTATCCATAGTCTATTGAGCCAGTCCATATTTACCCAAAAGGTACATTATTCCAAAAGAAAGGCTATCTTGACTTTAAGACATCTCTCAAGAGAAAATGAGACTAGAAAATCATATTTTATTCCAATATCTATTTGCCATACTTATTGTATTCGCAAGGATTATATCACAATATTTTTTAAAAAATAAATTATCTGGAGGAATGGGGAAAACTAGCTGTCTATTCAAATATAAAATTTGACAGGCCTCCACTTTGAGAAAAGTTCTTTTGCTATAAAACATAGGTGATAAAACAGACTAACACGTCTACAATACCCACTGCTGCAACCTGATGCATATTCCTAAAGAGATTTACCTTGTAACTGTGAATTTGATCTTGTCTGCCACGGCTAATATCCTCTCCAGATTCTGAGAGCCGAATGTGCAAGGTTTCCGGAATGGGATTCCTGGTGGCAACCCTTCTATGATCACTGAACCTGGATTGCTTTTGATACGCTTGTATGGCACTTGGACTGGGTATTTGATACCCAAAGCCTCACCTGAAAGGAAGATAGCATGAGGAAGGCATTAAATCTTTCACCACCCCCTTATTTTGTTCTTGTTCAGCTTTGAAGAACACTAAGCTGGCTTGGAAAAAGCAAGAGATACTGATTTGGTCCAAAAGTGAATGCAAATGTGTCTGACTTTCAAATCTCCCATGTCAAATGGAAAACCAGAAGAATTTAGCTATTGAAATATCTATTTTTCTTCATTTCATCATGAGGTTCCTATAAAAAGTGCTTGTTAAAGGAAAGTGCCAAAATACAGGAGTGTTTACAGTTTGTTTACTGAAGAGAAACGATGATGGCAAGGACCACTCCCCCAAAGACCGTATGCTTTTATGTATGCATTAAGAAAAAAATCAATCAAAAGTTCATGCAGATGCTTGTCTGTTAAGTTTGCAAACTAAGGACCACTGTCACACACACACACACAACATAGATAACACTCTGCCCTGTCTTGCAAGGTTCTCCTACCAACTAGGCCTAATATCAAACTCCTTCGCAATAGGCTCTGTCAAGGTGCACATGCATAGGCATATTATCTGAACTCCAGCTATACAAGTGAAAGCTTACTTTGGGATGCCAACAGGCTCCAAAGGATCTGTGTCTCCTATTTTCATTTTTTGAACTTTTCTGTAGAGCTGGACTTAGTCCCTTACCCCTGAAATAAACCATATCCTCCTTTGGGGCCTTAACAGGGTGGATTATATATCCTTTCAAATTACAATTCCTCATTTTGCAGGCAAACCATAGTTAACCCAAACTGCCAACCATGATTTACTCAAAGCAGGAAATGTCTGTTGGAGACCGCAGAAAGCTTGGCTCTCATTTATCACACTCATGTTGGAAAAATTAATTAAATGTCTAGGCTTGGTCAATGGCCATTTTCCCAGAGAATCTAAAGTTGGATTATTTTATGGCTACGGACATGAGCAGGAAATGCACTGAATTGTTCTAAAAATTGGCCAGAAGAACAGAGACACACTTAAGAATGACTCAGTTCAAATTGACTCAATTCTCTTAAGGCATGTACAGTTTCTTTTTAAAATGTCTATATTTTAATCCAATCTATTTTGCAGGCATCTGAATATTAAGCAAGACCAGTAAAACATCATCTCTACCTAATCTCCATAGGTATGGATCTTTTAAGAGGAGTCTGGGTAGCCACATCTCCTGGGTGGTTTAATTAGTTTTTCCTTATAAAGGCTTGGACTGGATGATCCTTGGTGTCTCTTCCAAGTCTGCAATTCTAAGATGCTATCATTCTATGACTGCTAACAGCCAGTCATTTTCTCAGATTAATGACTCCTCTTTCTGCCTGCCAGTGGCTTTATGGAAAAACACTTACCATACTTCTTGTTGAACAGATCTTGAACCTGTTCCCTGAGTGTATTTGCAATGTCTATCCTTGACAGCCGAGTATCATAATTTTCTGTAAAGAAAAATGGAAACCATAATAGAACCTGTCCTACTAAATGACAAGTTTTGTCAAACATAAGGAAGATCTAAATGCATATTAGAATGTACTGGACTCTCCAAAGACTGTGCTTGAAAGGCTGGACATCAGATTTTCTGTGTTGGGTGATTTTAACTTTGTAATCTTTGAAAAATAAAAATAACATTGGGGAGGGGGAATACAAAAAATGCCTATTCAGCTTTAATGTAGCCACAGAAAAATCTTTTAAATGCAAAATCCACATAATTGGACTTTAATTGTTAGAAGTGAAGATGATTCTTGGATGAGAAGTGAGACTTTTCAAAGAAAAACACAGGAAAATACAGTTGCATTTTGGGAAAACACATTTGGGATAACCATGACCTGGATGATTGGAATCTCCATAGACAATTGTACTGCAAAGTAATGAAAAGTTTTAAAAGTTATTCATACATGTTTATTTTCATTTATTAGAAAAAATGAAATCCCTGAGCACCAGATAAACTAAAGTTTAAACCAAGTAAACTAGGTCTTCCCTGCCAAGTAGAATTAGGATTAATTAAAACCCACCATTTGAATGCTTACAAAGGGACAGGAAACTATGGTTTGCTCCATTGGAGATGTGAGCAGGGAATCATTTTTTCCTCCTTTTTCTCGTTCTTATTTTTGAGGTTAAAAAGTGCCATGCCAAGACCTTTCTCTTTCAGAAAACACTTTTTTCAACTTTAAACGTTTTTGATAGTTTCCTGCTGACTTTTTGTTGTTCTGAGATTATATTTGCAATGTGCCCAAGAGTTTTGCCACTTGAGTGGCATAGAAAGCCATATCATTAAAATCAACAGGGAAGACTTTTGGCAATTAGGTAAAGATGTTAATATAATAAATATGAAAACAGGCCCTGAGATGGCAACTATATATTTAAATATTGCAGTCCATAACAGATGGGAGCTCAGACAAAAGAAAATCCCCTCATGCAAAATAATTACATCCCCAAGTATAGATTAGCATGTGAAAAGTACAGCTAGACTAGAGAAATACTGTCCTTCTTCAGACAACTAAGTTTTCCATTTGCAGATTGGTTTATTCTTTTCTTTGAATGGAGTCGTATTCAGTCAAGGGACCTTTATTTGAAAACATAAAAGAAATATAATACAATCTGTCTCATGCTAAATTTTGTAAACAAAGCACATCATCTTCAGCAACAAGGCAACAGCTGCACATTTCTACAAACTTTTTGGAAAAATGGCAAATCCTGATAGGCAATCCAGTGGGAATGCCTTAAAGAGACAACAGCGCTTGACAAGCAGAAAACTATCTATCCTACAAGTTACACGATTAATTGAAATCATAATGTCCCCAAGGGGAGTGGGAGTCAAAAAAGTCAAATGACAGCCACAAATCCTACTTCATCCCCATTCTCACCTTGAAATCCTGGTCTTTTTATAGGTTCCTCAATGGGCTCAATGGAGACTCTATCATTGGCTGCCAACACAAAGAAAAGCTGTTTAGATTTGTTTTCATTTCTTTTATTTTCCATCTTGAAGTTTAGGTATTGTCCATATGGCACCTGCATGCAGTAGGGTACCCATGATACCTCCAGATTGTATCCAATACCGATTATGTTTTCAAACCCTAGAAAGGATTGAAAACTTTACAAGATTGCCAGATTTCAATGCTAGCTTAAAATTTTAGATAAGAACAGGGTCATTTTGTCTAGATTCACGGAGAATGTCAAAAATTTCATGAGGTTTTAGGGGGCTCACCTGAGATTACACCAGGGTGAGGGGTGAGGTTGCCAGATTCTTGCAACACTTGGCAGTGGTGGGATTCAAATAATTTAACAACTGGTTCTCTGCCCTAATCACTGGCTGGGTGGGCGTGACCATGGTGGGTATTGGTGTGACAGGCAACACTCAGTCTCCTCTCCCCCCTGGGAGCAAAAATGGACCACCACCTCATTTTTGGCCTAGTAGGCCTCCCTATAGACTCTTGGAAGCCAAAATGGGCCATGGGGAGGGGCCACAACACACACCCCACACCTTGTTTTGGGCCTACTGGGCCTTCCTGCACTTACCTGGGAACCAAAACAGGGCATGTGGGGAGTCCTGGAAAGGGCGGGGCAGGGAGAGGCTAGCCAGCAATTTATCAACCAATTCAGACAAAGTGGTACGAACTAGTTGAATCCCACCATTGACGCTTAGCAATTTGAGGATTGATTATGTACCATCAAGTCATTATTGACTCTCAGCGACTGCAGATTTTCTCCATCGACAATTTGAGGCCCTCTTGAGAAGTTTTATGATAACCTTTTATTCTATCCACGTATCTACTTAGCTATCCACATGATATACAAGGCGACAAAAGTGCCCATTTGTGCTAAATGCTTCCCTGAGATCTGGATATTTTTAAAGCAGAAAATGATGTTCGAGAGCTACTTTGGCCTAGTGGTGAAGGCACCAGCTAGAAAGCATGAGACAAGTGTGGCCTTAGCCATGAAAGTCAGCTGGGTGACCCTGCCTCAAGTCACTCTTTCTTAGTCCAACCCACCTCACAGGTTGTTGTGGGGGAAATAGAAGAAAGGTTTGTTGACTATGTTTACTACCTTGAGTTATTTGTAAAAATAATAATGGTGGGATACAAATAAATCAATTAAAAATAAATGTTAAATGTTCTTCAGTGTCTGGACAAAACCCATTTGTTTCTTTTTTGCGTTGGATTTGGTTTAAAAAAAATCAACACAGTCTTGTCAGTGGCTGTAATTCTTTTACATATCAAAGCTTTAATGTAGTGATAATAGTCAGCATTTCTTGCTCTTGTTTTCTTTTGTAACCTCTTTAGTAATTTGGATTCAAAGGTGAAAAGATACTTTGGTCCATGCAGAGTGCACTCCATGATGCTAATATACATGCCATGTATT
>BHFT01058047.1:0-16034 GCA_004320025.1 Laticauda laticaudata
GAAGGAAGCTGAACAGCACACATGTAAGTACCCGCAAAAACTTAAAAAAAACAAATATATATATATATATATATATATAAAATTTACCATTTTTGTGTGAATGCAGCCTTTGATTAAATGTGTTGTATAAACAAATGCTCAAGGTATAATGTTGGTCTTGCCATACAGTTGCCAAAAAAATGTTCAACCTCCTTCTTTCATTTTTTTTTTTCCTGCAGAGACACAGTGGAGGGCTTTTAATGTGTAAAACATTGCCAAAGTTACCATACTACATAGTTGGAATTTCCAATTTGGAGGATTGTGACAGGGTAGAGTACCCCAAAATTTACACCTCCGTTGAACAGTTCCTGGAATGGATCTCCAGAAAGATGGGAAGTGAAGAGATCCGAAAGGAGAAACTAGACCATCATATTGAGAACACCAGTTCAGTTCCAACCACCGATGTCCCTAAGGAAACCCTGGTCATAGAACCACCATTCATCCCTCAAGAAATGAATCCCACACTTCTAGAACCTCCATATGTGCCAGAAGAAACAACTCCTTCACCTCCAGTGTCTCCCTTTATTCCTACAGAGACTACACTAATTCTGGAGCCTCCATCAGTTGACAAGCAAAGTCACTTGAGACCCAAATCAGTTGAGAGCTCAATGCAATATCCCTTTCCAAACACAACTCCTTTGCCTCCTGAGTACGTTCCTTCAGAAACAGAAGTCACCCTGGAGCCCCCATATATCCCTCTAGAGAACCCTGGTCACCTAGAGGCTCCGTTCATCCCTCCAGAGACATCTGTCAGTGTGGAACCTCCATACATCCTTCAGGAAACCACTGCTTCTCTAGAGCTCCCATATACTCCCCAGGAGATCACCACTCCTCTGGAACATCCATATACTCCCACAGAGAGTTCTGTTCCTCTAGAAAACCCATACATACCTTCAGAGGCCTCAGCTACTCTAAAACCACCATACATACCCGAGGAGATCCCTCCATCTCTTGAGGCACCCTATAATTCTCCAGAGACTTCTACTCTGGAACTTCCATACACACCTCCAGAAACTCCTGCTACCCCAGAAACTCCATACATACCTCCAGAAACTCCTGCTCCTCTAGAACCTCCATACACACCGCCAGAAGCTCATGCTTCTCTAAAACCTCCATATGTACCCCCAGAAACTCCTGCTAATCTAGAACCTCTGTACATTCCTCCAGAAACTCCTACTCCACTCGAAACTCCATGCATACCTCTAGGAGGTCCAGAAGCACCTCCTCTCAAAGCTCCAAACACATATTTAGGAAATCCTGCTCCTTTAAACCCTCCATGTGTACCTCCTGGAAGTCCTACTCTTCTAGAATCTCCATACTTGTCTTCAGAAACATCTCCTCCCTTAGAGCTCCCATACATCCTCCTGAAAAACCCACTCCCAGCAGAACAGCCATATCCACCTCCAGAAAACCCTGTTCCTTTAGAATCTCTTCCACTCCTGGCTCAAGAACATTATCCTACAGACCACTTCCTCTCTGGACCTGTCCTATATTTTTCATGATCCTCCTGTTATTCCTTCAGCGACCAGCAATATGGAGCCTCCATGTGTTTCTCCAAGATGCAGAGTCTCAAAGACTTCTCCATCCATTGAATCACCATATACTCCACCAGAGTCTCTACACTTTCCTCCAGGTGCACCTGACTCTCTGGAAGAAAGACAACCCCTAGAAACCTTGCTCGATTGACTCCCCACCCCCTCTAATCCAACCTACCCTTCGCACAGTGCTTGAGAGACAACTGCTCCCCTCATGCGCCAGAGGAACATTGTCAAAATGAGGTTCCAGATGTTCCTCTCTGGTCCAGACCTCTCCAGAGGCAACTGCCACTCTTGAGTGGCCACACTATCTTCCCAGAACCTTTTCTACTTTTAGAGTAACCATGTATAGTGTTTGCTTTTGCATCCCTTAACAGCTCCTCTGTTCTTCCAGAATTCTTAAAACATCTCCAGGAAACAACCATGATAGATATCATGAAAGTTAGTTATGTTTTGGAACACATAGGTTTTATTTAGTTGTTTTAATTTACTTCATTGATTATTTATTTATTAATTAAACTGCTCTGTCCTCATCCAATGTCAACTGGCATCCTTCCTGAGACAGCCGTCTTACTGTAACATCTACGCAGAGTCATCCACTCTGGAGGTCCCACCTGAATTACATACCTTGGAATTGATCCAGGTAGTCCTCAACTTACAGCCACAGTGGAGCCTGAAATTTCTGTGGCTAAGCAAGACATTTGTTAAGTGAGGGTTGTCCCATTTTTATGACCTTTCTCACCAGTTGTTCAGTGAATCACTGCAATTGTTAAGTTAGTAACACCGTTGCTAAGTGAATCTGGCTTTCCCATTGACTTTGCTTGTCAGAAGGTCGCAAAAGGGGATCACATCATCCTGGAATACTGCAACCATCATAAATGTGAGGCAGCTGCCAAACAACTAGAACCACCATTTTCATGGCTAACTAAAGTGGTTGTTACATGAGTAGCGTCTAACTTGTTTTGCCCCGGTTGTTAAGCAAATCATTCATCACCACCACCATCATCATTATCATTTAACAACCCCATAATCCTTGCAGGGTGGAGTTTGGGCAACTGAATGGTGCAAGCAGAGTGTTTAATGGTCGGATGCCCTTCCTGTTGCCAATGAGGAGTTTTGTTCAGCAGATCTATTCTCATTGTGTCCAGAAAGAGAAATAGGATTGAACTCACAACCTGCTGATTGTGAGGTGAGAGCTCCACCTCTAGACCACTGCACCACTCTTTGCTAAGAAAATCATTGCCACTGTTAAATGAATCATGTAGTGCAACCTTTGGGCCCCAGGTATCTATCGTGCATGTGGGAGGGGGGACAGAGCACATGCGGGAGACATGTGTGCATGTTCAGGGGGATGAGGTGAGCATGGGGGGGGGTTGCTCACATTTGCACAGGGGGCGGGGGGAGCACAGGGAGGTTGTGTGCACATGCACAGCAGGCATGGGGACGAGGGAACATGGTGGGTTGCACACACATGCCCAGGGGGGCAGGGGAGCATCACTGTTATAGGGTTGTGTTATGACTGTATTATTATTTTCTTTCTCATCTTTTCTACTACCTTCTCTTGTTGGTATGTGCATTATTATTATTATTACTCTGGTTTTGCATATGCATAGAGAGCTTCTGGACTGGAGACAAATTCCTTGTGTGTCTATTCACATTTGGCCAAATAAAGTGTCCTGTCCTATCCTATGTTCTACTATTCTACGCTACATGACACTATTCTATATTCTTCTTTGTATTCTGTTCAATTTCTCCGATGTATTCTGTTCTATTCTATTCTATTTTCCATTATTTTCTATTCTGTTCTATTCCTATCATTTCTATTTCTGTTTCTATTGTCTTTGCCAGAGAATGAACATAGATTGCTGCTTCATTCCTACTGATCGTTTTTCCAGCGTTCTTCCCTCTCCTAACATTTAAATTTTGATCACATAATCCCTATGCAGATAGTGGTACTCACCAGATCTCTGCCTGCTTAAGCTTTCTACCATGATTTGCTAATTTGGCTCTGTGCTGCCCTCTGCAGAACATTTTTAATACACCCATTATTAAATTCACTCCAGTCAATTTGGCACCTGCCACAGTTGTGCCAGAGGGACATAATTTATTGCCGGGGGCAGTCACTGTGAAACAGAGAGACATGATTCACATTATACAGCTGTGCGAGCTTCTCCTCCAACTGGCCCAGAGTGAACTTCTGTACCACGTTTTGGTCATTCCTGGCAAGGATGGCCCAGGATCTAAGATGATTGTTGTCTATCACACAGCAGGCTGCAGACCACAAATGGCTGGGCCTGTTGACCCTCCCTCTAGCTATGTAGGTGTCTCCTGGTACTGCCCCCACCACCGCAAACGTCTGCTGGCATCCTCTGGTCATCTGCTGCATGGTAGTTTGCTCGTAGTTGTTCCAGGCTCCGCTGTTGAGTTTTATGAACTGGGGGACGATGTTCGTCAGGGTGAAGGTGGAAGACTTGGCACTGTAATCAGGCTGATGTCCATTTGGGTTCAGATGGCCCCTGTTGCAATCGGTCAGATTCTTGTAATCTTCCAAGATGGCCTGGCTGTTCTGCAAAGCTTTTTGGGGGCCCTTTTTATTCAGGAAGTCCCTTTCTGTTTCCATTTCACTTTGAAACATGGAACTGATGAGCTTGGAAGAGAAGAGAAGAAGCACAAACACTGGATAAAAGGAAAGGTAATAAAAAAGGAAACAAAAACACCCAGCACTACAGAGTCTTCAAATTTACAGCCATGTTTCCCTAACATGTCTTGAACTGGTAATATTCACATTACAGGCTGAGCCTCCCCAAAATCAACTGTATTGTGGTTTCACACAATGTGTTAAGACTAATAAAGGAGAATATTTGTAGCTCAGGTTTGACATGAGGAGTCCTTGGTTCTCTCTGAGCTTTTTTGTTTTCTTACAGATGTTTCATGACCCAACTAGGTAACATCATCAGTGCTTATAAGGAGTGGGGTTTGCTGCCATTTAGTCAGGAGTACAGCAAAGTATACAGTAACATTGATGATGTTAACTACTCTGTGTCATGAAACATCTGCAAGAAAATAAACAAATTCAGAGAGCACCAAGGACCCCTCGTGTGCTAAGACCAGGGCTGTTTCCGGCAAGACAGAGCCATAAACAATAAATACATTTAATATATTATTGTTGTGTTTGGTAGCACAGTCGACTCAATGTTCAGACTGGATGTGGCATTTCTATCCACTTATTGAGTCCTTCCCAGGGAGCTGAGATAGGTAGATGTTGTTATTTAAGGGTCTTAATAATTATGATTATTAGTATTGGGTTCTTTTCTGTATGCTGTACAGAGGTGGGTTTATAAACTGTACAGATACAGATACATAACTCAACAAGATGTCCATAACAAAGTGCATTTATTGGTTCATCAGGTATCCTCATAACTCACATTTGTGACGAAGTTCTTCTTTAAGGACCAATCCTTTGTATATCTGCCTTGTCGTAAAAGATGGTTATCTTCTAATCCATCTCATAGCGATAGAAATCAGCTCCCATGAGTTAGGGAGTTCAAGCAAAAGTAAAGGAAACTCCCCCAACCCATTGTGGGTCAATTTAGTGACCAATCAGGATTACAGATGTGGTCACGTGATATGGATTACATTTCCCAGGATATCTTTAACTAAATTTACCATGATGCCTTCCCTTAAGGGGACAGCTCATAATTCCTAAGTAACTATCCAATTCCCATAGACTGGCTGGGACAGCACAGGTTCATTGTAGTCGTCCAGATGTTTAGATTGGATTTGGCATTTCTATCCACCTATCAAATTCTTTCAAGGGATGTGAGATAGGCAGGTGCTGATCAGCAGTGGGATCCTACCTGTTCCACTACTGGTTCGGTGATCGCATGCACGCACCTAATGTGTGCACGCAGCTTTCCCCACACCAGCTGAGGCCTGCAGCGCCAATCAGATGAGAGGATAAAGAAAAGCGCAGGGGCAGGTGGGATGGTCGATCCTGTGCTTTTCTCTTCTTTCTTCTCTCAGCTGATCATCAGAGGCTTTTTTTTTCCTCCTCCCAGCTGATCGGAGGCTTTTTTTTATGACTGGTTCAGCCTAATGCAGGGCTCTTCAAACTTGACAGCTTTAAGACTTGTGGACTTCAAATCGCAGAATTCCTCCTCCAGTCATGTTAGCTCAGGAATTCAGGGAGTTGAAGTCCCCAAGTCTTAAACTTGCTAAGTTTGAAGGCGCTTGGATTAATGGGTGGCAATTTTTGCTACCAGTTCGGTCGAACGGTCCTGAACCGGTATCATAACACTACTGGTGTTATAGATAGAATACTTTATTGGCCAAGTGTGATTGGACACACAAAGAATTTGTCTTGGTGTAAATACTCTCAGTATACATAAAAGAAAAGATACAGAAACCATTAGAGAGCATTTCACTGAGGCAACCGTCGTCAGTGCCATTTTGGCAGATTATCTATCTTGGCAGATTATCTGTCTTGGCAGATTATAGGTATTTGTCCAAAGATGTAAATTCTGAGTGAAGCTGCCTTTTGCAATTCACTGATGGTGAATTTGTTGATGCTGATGGATGTTCAAGTGGTGTGCCAGATGTTTTGGGATTGCAGTCAAGGCCCTGATGGCTATTGCTTTTCCAGAGGTGCTTTTTCAAGAGGCAACTGGACTATCTTGTTTTTCTTTTGAAGATGTTTTTCTTCTCATCCAAGAAGCTTCTTTGGCTCTTTGGCTTTCTTTCGCCATGGTCATTCTATTTCTATTTGCAGGTCTTTATGTGATGTGTTCTTCTCCAGTTCTTTCTCTGCTATTCTTCTGTCTCCAGGTACTGCCATGTCTACTATCTAGACTGATTTTTCTTTCTTTCTTTTTTTTCCATAAAGTTTTTATTTTATTTTATAACATATAAAAATTCCATTATTGGTTAAACAGTGTGTTGTCTGGGTACAAATAGTTTTAGGAAATAATCAGCATGTTTACAATAATATTCATTATATTGATATTTCTTCTATCATAATGATCATAATAATAATACTGATATTTGCTTATCCATTTAACAAGCCTTCCTTTTCTCATTGTTCCTTTTTATATTTCCATGTTTCTAACCTGTTTTTGTCAGCAAACCATTGATAAAACCAGTCCCAAGTCAGCAAATATTCAGTTTCTTCCTTTCTCTTCATTCAAAGTTTTTTCTTTCTTGATGATCCAGATTGTCGAGAGCAATAGGCTGACTCTGTGAACCGCTCAGAGAGGACCGTAAAGCACTGTGAAGCAATATATAAATCTAAGTACTGTTACTAAATGCTAAGGAAGGGAGAAAGAGGAAGGAAGGAAGGAAGGAAGGAAGGAAGGAAGGAAGGAAGGAAGGAAGGAAGGAAGGAAGGAAGATAAGAGCCATGGTGGCATTGCAGGCTACACTGACTACCAGCTGCCAGCAGTTCAAATCTCACTAGGCTCAATGTTGACTCAGCCTTCCATCCTTCCAAGGTCAGTAAAATGAGGACCCAGATTGTCGGGGGCAATAGGCTGACTCTGTGAACCGCTTAGAGAGGGCTGTAAAACATTGTGAAGCGGTATATAAGTCTAAACGCCATTGCTATTGTTAGGAGTGAAAACCATCTGGATCCAATCAACCAACCATCCACTCACTCACCCACCTACCTACCGACCATTGCAGGCTAATTCCACCGACTGCCAGCAGTTGAAACCTGACTGGCTCAAGGTTGACTCAGCCTTCCATCGTTCCAAGGTCCGTAAAATGGGAACTCAAATTGTTGGGGGGCAAAATACTGTCTCTGTAAACCGCTTAGAGAAGGCTGTGAAGCAGCATAAAAGTCTAAGTGCTAAGTGCTATTGCTATTCTTATCAACAATTGTTAAGTCTGGGTTGTTATGTGGCAGGTGCTTCTCTCTCTGAATTCTAAAATCCCAGCACACTTTAGCTTATTTGTATTATTTCAGTGTGCTATTCCTCCATTTCTTTGACTTTAAAGGAGAAGGATAAGAATATGACTGATGCCTTTGGTGTCCCACTTGGGCAGTCAAGAAAACCAATCAGTGAAACGTCAAAACATTTCTTTTGTAAAATCCTCAGGAAAAAAAATCAGTCCAAAGTTCTCACTTGAAGCACAAAGGATCCAGCTCAAATTATCCTACTTGGAACATATTTTGCAAAGACCCAACTCTTTGAAGGAAACACTAATACTGAGAAAGGTGGAAGGAAGGAAAATAAGAATATGAGCAGCAATAAGTGGTGACTTTAAGACCTGTGGACTTCAATTCCCAGAATTCCCCAGCCAGCACGCTGGGGCAACATAAGCTACATTCAACAAAAAGAAGAACTTGAACTCGTCCACCCCCTCTTACCTGAGGTTCAACCATCCATTTTCCCGGTCTCTTAGCCTTCCCAGGGTTATACACATACGCCGAATATACTGGGATGCGGTTGTGTTTATCATACAAAGTGGCAAAACAGTACAAGTTTTGGTAACGCTGGCAAATGCGGACAGGGGATGGAGGGACCCCAATAACTGGTGGGGTTTCTCGGAGGAAAAACTGAGGACAATGGTCTTGAAAGGAATCCACCACCTCTCCACTTGTGGGCATCTGACTCCAGCTCAGAGAGAGGAGGATGAAGTACAGCAGCATCGTGAGATGAAGTTGATGTCTGGAAAAGAAAAAGAAGAGATGAAATAGAGAGAGACGCTTGTTAGAAGACTTCTGGAACAAGAAGTGGGATCTTCTCCTGATCTCCTTTGGTTCTACCTCTGCTTTGTTCTCTGTGTGGTGGGTACAAGGCAGGTGTGTCAATTGGAGGGCTGCATCAGGGTTGTGTTTGACCTCGGGGGCAGGGGGGCTTGGCCAGCTCAACGTCACTCATGTCAGTGGGGGAACCTGTGGTGGCCAAATGCTAAGGCAGGACTTCCCTCAGATCCTCCCTTCCTCTCATTATAATCTCCTTCCTTCCTTTCTTCTTCCTTCTCCTTCCTTCTCCTCTTTCCTTGTTTTTCCTTCCTTGCTCTCTTCCCATCTTTCCTTCTTTTTCTTCATCTTCCTGTCAGGGTTCTGGCAATTGTCCCAATTAAATCATGAGTCTCAAGCCAAGCTTCAAAAAGATTCAAAAGATTTATTAGGAGCAACATGGTGCCATTAATCTAAAGCAGGGTTCTTCAAACTTGACAGATTTAAGACTTGTGGACTTCAACTCCCAAAATTCCTCCTCCAGTCATGTTAGCTCAGGAATTCTAGGAGTAGAAGTCCACAAGTCTTAAACTTGTCAAGTTTGAAGACCCTTGACTTAAAGGAAGCCAACTCTGGCAAACATAATTTACATTCACTTTGTTTCCCCCCTCCGCTTTGGGTATATCATAAATCAGATTCTCCAATGAAGCACGTTCAGGGCTGGGTGTCATCAATCATGTTCTTCAAGGAAGGATTTTCGAGGGTAGAAGATCCGGTAGCTTAGCTACAATCTTTGTAATAAGGGTGGAATGTACTTCTGGTTTTAAACTGCCGTAATACTCCTTCAGATCTCCCCTTCCCCAGTTTATGGCAACTCCGAAAACAGGCATAGGAATGTTTTATGAGTTGACATTTCCCTTTCTCCTTTCCTGTTCGATGCTCAAATGCAAAAGGAGAAACATTTCTCCTTTTGTTTTGGTTTTACTTTGTTTTGCTAGCCCTCTGCCAGTGAAAACAGAGCCTGGGCCAGATCAGAAAGCTATAAACATAGGTTTGTGTTGTTCAGTGTTTTGTTTAGTGACCAGAACAAAATAGGTTTTGCCCTCAAGTGTTCTTTTCAGCTTCTAAAAGCAGGGCTCCCCAAACATAGCTATGCTATGCTGGCTGAGGAATTCTGGGAGTTGAAGTCCACAAGTCTTAAAAGTTGCCAAGTTTGGAAACCTCTGTTCTAAAGGGTTTAAGAGTCCTGTGTGGTAGGCCTTTTATTGCAGATGGGAGGGATCTGAAGAATTTGTAGCTGTGGAGCCATCAAAGAAGGAAGACGAGAATGGTATGGAGACTCCTGCTTGAGCAGGGTGTTGGATTAGAAGACCTCCAAGGTCCCTTCAGAGCGTTATTCTGTTAGAAGCAAAGTTTTTCTTAATTATATTGTTGCTTGCTTTTTGTTCCTTCCTTCCTTTCCTTCTTTCCTTCCTCCCCCTTATTCCCTTTTCTCTCCTTCCTTCCCTCTTCCCTCCCTCCCTTCTTTCCTTTCTTCATTCCCTTCTCTCCTTCCTTCCCTCCCCTAATTCTTTTCTCTTCCTTCCTTCCCTCCCTCCCCGTATTCTTTTCTCTTCGTCCCTCCCTTCTTTCCTCTGTTGCTTCCTCTTCATTTCAATGAAATGAAGCAGAGAGAATAAATTGCCTGCCTCTCTGAATCTGTACCAGGAGAGGGCAGTTGAGGCTCCTCCTTTATGGGACATTCACTTCCTGTTACCCACGATAAGATTCCTTTTCATCCCATGCTGGAAAGGATTCCTTCAAAAGTTGCTTTTTGAAGAGCGGGATAAACAGTACGTTTGTGCTTGCCTTTTTTCAAGGGAGGTATGCAGAATCCGTTCACAACATCTGAGATTATGGCCAATGACTTCTGGAAAACTTCGATGTTTCTCCTTTCTTTCTTTTTCTTCCTCCTTCCTTCCCTTTCCTTCCTTCCCTCCCTCTTCCTTCTCTGCCTTTCCTTCCTTCCTTCTTTGCATATTGTCGTCTGTGTGAATTTCTACAGCTGCTCTGTCACAAACAGTTGTGATTGATCAGTGGCACAATTTTACATATCAAGGCAATAGAGGAAGGTAAAACAGCAGCTTGAATTAAGCAGCTGTGTAAATGAAGCTGAATTATCAACCCTCTTTATTTGCTTTTATATCACAGAGAACATGCTCCACCACATCACTTTGTTATCATTCTTGGTAATCTGGAATTGGAAGGAATACCTCTTTCCTAGTAAGAAATCTTGGTGAGTCTCAATATGAAAAAAAAAAACTGTGTTCAGACTCTGGAAAGAGTGCAGAAAAGAGCAACAAACAGAATTAGGGGAATACGATGAACGATTACAGGAACTGGGTATGTCTCGTTTAATGAAAAGTTTGCAGGAAATTGGTATGCCGAGTTTAATGAAAAGAAGGACCAGGAGAGACATGAGAGTAGTCTTCCAATATTTGAGGGGCTGCAAAAGGGAGGAGGAAGGGGTCAAGCTATTTTCCAAAGCATCTGTAGGCCAGACAAAGAATAATGGATGGAAACTGAACAAGGAGATATTTGACCTGGAAATAAGGAGAAACTTTCTGACAGGGAGAACAACCAACTGATGGAACAGAAGTTGCCCTCAGAAGTTGTGGGAGCACCATCAGTTGAGACTTTCAAGAAGAGATTGGACTGCCATTTGTCAGAAATGGTGTATGGTCTCCCACTTGGGCAGGGGGTTGGACTAGATGACCTACAAGGCCCCTTCCAGCTCTGATTATCTGTTATCTGGGGCAAAGCTCACCCAACCAGTCTCCCTTAGCAACATAAATTTTGAGCTGAAATTGTGTTGGTTCTATGGTTTTGGCCAACTTTCGCAACTTGCGATTACACCACTTTTTCTAATTTCACTGTTACAATTTTGTACCAGCCCACTTCCTTCCCCATTTCCTTATCTGCACTGTGAGGACAAGCAAATTCTTAGAACGTGACAGAAAAATAGCCAGAGATACCAAATTCAAAGTCAAATTCACCATGGTGGATTTTTTTATTGTAAAAGAATATGGGAACTTGAGAGTTAAAAAGGACCTTGAAGATCTTCTAGCCCAACCCACTTCTCAAGCAGGGGACCCTATATCAACTCAGTGGCTGTCCAGTCTCTTCTTAAAAGCTTCCAATGACAGAGCACCCACAGCTTCTGGTGGCAAGTCGTTCCACTGATTTAATTGTTGTCGCTGTCAGGAAATTTCTCCTTATTTCCAGGATGAAACTCCCCTTGGTTAGTTTCCATTCATTGCTTCTTGTCTCGCCTTCTGGTGCTTTGGAGAATAGGCTGAGCCCCTCTTCTTAACAGATAACAGATAATCAGAGTTGGAAGGGACCTTATAGGTGATCTAGTCCAACCCCCCCACCCAAGCAGGAGACCCTACACCATTTCTAACAAATGGCAGCCCAATCTCTTCTTGAAGGTCTCAAGTGATGAAACTCCCACAACTTCCAAAGGTAACTTCTGTTCCATGGGTTGATTGTTCTCACTGTCAGAAAGTTTCTCCTTGTTTCCAGGTTAAATCTCTCCTTGTTCAGTTTCCATCTATTATTCCTTGTCTGGCATACAGGTGCTTTAAAAAATAGCTTGACCCCTTCCTCCTCTTTGTGGCAGCCCCTCAAATATTGGAAAACTGCTATCCTGTCTCCCCTGGTCTTTCTCTTCCCTAGACTAGCCAGGCCCAATTCCTGTAACCGTTCTTCAAATGTTTTAAGTCTCCAGTCCCCTAATCATCCTGGTTGCTCTTTGTGGCAGCCCCTCAGATATTGGAACACTATCATGTTATCCTCATAACCCCCTATCATAATATAATCCCCTAGTCTGTTTTTTCATTAAACTAGACATACCCAATTCCTGCCACCGTTCTTCATATGTTTTAGCCTCCGGTCCCCTAATCATCCTTGTGGCTCTTCTCTACATTTTTTCCAGTCTCCACATCTTTTTTATATCAACCAAACTGGTTGCTGTATTCCAAATATGCTCCTACTAAGGCTTTATAAAGTGGTATGAGTACTTCATGTGATCTTGATTCTATCCCTCTATTAATGCAGCTTACAATTGCATTGGCTTTTTTAGCTGCTGCGGCACAATTCTGGCTCATTTTTACGTCCACTTGTTCTGACCCAAACCTTGTTCCAAGTAAACACCAAACAGAGATAAAAGCAAAAGCAGTCAGGAAATATTCAAAGTCAAAAGTCTCCGAAAACAAACCAAGATAGTTCAAACTTCCACAAGGCTTGAAGATGACAAAGGCAAGAGACAAGACTAGCCTTTTGGGGCAGAGAGTCCCACAGTTCAAAATGCCCTTTGAAAGCAGAGAGTGGGAATTTGTGGGGCATGGGGGAGCATTGCCCTCTCCAACCAATTGAAATAGGACTATTTGTATAAGATGGGATGTTATGCAGGAAATTCACGAGACTGTAAGTGGATGACAAACTCCCAGAACTTGTGACTGGGCCAAATTTCCTACCCTTGACAAAACAGTTCAAATTATCCAAAGACTTCAGGACTCGAGTCCTCAGAAAACAGACCAACACATTTCTATACATTGCACTTGATTTGCCTAATATAACTGTCTGGTTTGGTTCTGCAACCCAACAGGACAGACACAGACTTCAGAGGATCATTAGGACTGCTGAAAAAACAATGACTACCCACCTGCCTTCCATGGAGGACCTATATCCAGCATGAGCCAAAAAGAGGGCTGTGAAAATATCTACAGACCCCTCTCACCCTGGATATAAACTGTTTCAACTTCTACCCTCAAAACAACACTTATAGGGCACTGCACACCAGAACAACTAGACATAAGGAGTTTTTTCTTGAACGCCATCACTCTGCTAAACAAATAATTCCCTCAACACTGTTCAACTATTACAAAGTCTACACTACTGTTACTATTAATCTTCTCATCACTCCTTATCACCCCTCCCCTCCCCGTTGTGACTGTATGACTGTAACTTTGTCGCTTGTATCCTTACGATTTATATTGACTGTTTCCTAGTATGATTTGATTGCTTATTGTACTCTATGATTATCATTAAGTGTTGCACCTGATGATTCTTGACGAATGTACTTTTTCTTTTATGTACACTGAGAGCATTTGCCCCAAGACAGATTCCTGGTGCGTCCAATCACACTTGGTCAATAAAGAATTCTATTCTGTTCTGTTCTGTTCTATTCTGTTCTAATACCATAGTTCTCAAACATTCTGGTTTGATGCTTACAAATCATTTGACACCCCCAAAGAGTTGGTTGACCTGGTTGATGTCTATCAATGCTTACTATATTGGACATTTGAAAATATTTTTTCACTTCATAAGCTGCAAATACAAATAGTCCTTGACTTACAGCCACAAGTGAGCCCAACATTTCTCGCATTAAATGTCTCATGTTAAGTGAGAGATTTGTTAAGTGTATTTTGGCCCATTTTCTGACTTTTCTTTTACCACAGTTGTTAAATGAGTCACTGCAGTTGATAAAGTCAGTAACCTGGTTGCTAAGTGGATCCACTGAGTTTGTCAGGTCGCAAAAGGGAGAATCACATGACCCCTGGGACACCACAAAGTTCATAAATAGGAGCCAGTTGTCAAGGCTCTGAATTTTTGATCCCATGAACATGGGGATGCCACAATGGTTGTACCTATGAAAAAACGGTCGTAAGTCACATTTCTCGGTCCGCTTGTAACTTTGAACGGTTATTAAACAAACTGTTGTAATTCAAGGACTACCTATAATGTCTCAGGGACCCCTCTCCAGGTTTCCCCAAACCACATTTTGAGACCCACTGGCTTAATATAACCTGAAAGGAGAAAAGATTAATCTGGTCAGTGCATTAGAATTAAGCCAAACAATTGTGCAATCCTTTTCATTATTGAAGGGCATTTAATGTCCCAAACATGCAATTATGTTCAATTAAACTCCATCATGTTAATAAGAATACATGATGCTGTTCTTTAAAGGTTTCTGCCTGCCTCAAAAGGCTATATTTATTCTTCCCAGTACAATGGAGAAAAGAAACTTTGCAACCCATCAAATTTTTTTATAGTCGATGGAGGAGATAAGGCTGCTATAATTAACACCATATGTGATGGGATCTTCAGTTTAAATTATTTCCGGCTCCTTGGGAGTCTCTATGAGAAAGCGATCCTACCTGATAGAAGTAACCTCTGGATCGGTTGATTTCCTCGGCGCACGGCAGAATTGGGACTGTGTTCCAATCTTGGAGTGGTTTAAATAGGTTGTCCTACTAGTGGGTTTCCCACAGTTACTTATTAACTTCCTTTAAAAGTCAATTCAGGATGGTTTCCAGTCCACATGAAACTGGAAACGTCGCTCAAATTAGAATGTGGTTTTTCCGTAGAGATTTTTCAAGGCTCTTTGATGGGAAAACAATTATTGAAGTTGACTGTGTGAGAAAACCTTCCTGTTCCACTTCTGTGAGAAGCTGGCCAGATGAATCGCATATATGCAAATATTTATATTTTTTTAAATTCTTCCTGTCCTTGTCTTGACATTGAACTTCAAGGCAGCCTTACTTTATTAAGATAGGCTCAAGATCCAGACAGACTAGAACACTGGGCCATATCTAACAAAATGAAATTCAATATAGAGAAAAGTGAAGTCCTACACTTAGGCAAGAAAAACCAAAAGGACAAATATAGACTGGGTGAAACCAGGCTCAATAGCAGTGACTGGGAGAGGGATCTTGGAGTCTTAGTGGACAACCAGATTATATGAGCCAGAGAGATACAATCAAGATCAAGGGAGGTACTAATACCACTCTATAAAGCCTTAGTAAGACCATACCGAGAGTACTGCGTCGAGTTTTGGTCACATTATAAAAAAGATGTTGAGACTCCAGTAAAAGTTCAGAGAAGAGCAACCAGGATGATTAGGGGACTGGAGACGAAAACATATGAAGATCGGTTGCAGGAACTGGGCCTGGCTAGTCTAGGGAAGAGAAGGACCAGGAGAGACATGAGATGAGTCTTCCAATATTTGAGGGGCTGCAAAAGGGAGGAGGAAGGGGTCAAGCTTTTTTCCAAAGCATCTGTAGGCCAGACAAAGAATAATGGATGGAAACTGAACAAGGAGAGATTTAACCTGGAAATAAGGAGAAACTTTCTGACAGTGAGAACAATCAATCAATGGAACAGAAGTTGCCCTTGGAAGTTGTGGGAGCGCCATCACTTGAGACCTTCAAGAAGAGACTGGACTGCCATTTGTCAGAAGTCGTGTAGGGTCTCCCACTTGGGTGGGGGGTTGGACTAGATGACCTATAAGGTCTCTTTGAACTCTGATTATCTGTTATCTATTGTTATCGACTTAACAATAGGATGTCCATGTGCGGATGTTTTGAATGTAGAGGTAGCCCTCAACTTACCATAGTTGCAGGCTCCACAAGGTCACGGGATCAAAATTCGGGTGCTCGGCAAAACTGACTCATATTTGTGATGGTTGCAGTGTCCCTGGGGTCACGCCATCATTTTTTGCCACCTACTGACAAACAAAGCCAGTACAGAAGCCACATCCGCTTAACGACTGTGTTAGTAACTTCACAACGGCAGCTATTCACTTAAAGCCCATGTCACACTGCACCAACGGATGGAGAGGATGTAAAACGGAGAAAAACACTTGCCATCCGTTGGTGAACACGATGCATCCGTTCTGTACTCACTGCGTCCGTTTTTCTTCCTCTCTATCCGTCCAGCATCTGTCGACTGAGGTTCCA
>BHFT01058048.1:0-10661 GCA_004320025.1 Laticauda laticaudata
ATGGAGCCACCCCCGAAATTTTGCTCATCCGCTGTGTCCTTTTTGCATACGTTTTGCATCCATCGGCCAGTGTGACGTAGCCTTAAGTCTTCAAGATCCCTTTCACAGTCACTGCTATTAAGCCTGGTTTCACCCAGTCGTTTATTTAAGTATTAAATGCATGAAATATTAAACAAGTTTTTGGTATATATCTTTTTTTTAGGTAATTAGGGCAAAGAAGCGATGTTGAGTTGGCTACACCCACCCAATTATGTGACCACCCAGCCATGCCCACCCAGCCAGTCATTAGGGCAGATATCCCCTTGCTAAAACATTTGAAGTCCACACCTGCGTATGACCATTTTTCACACTTATGACCATGGCAGCATTATTAACCAATGGAACAGCTTGCCTTCAGAAGTTGTGAGGGCTTCATCACTGGAGGTTTTTAAGAAAAGACTGGGCAGTCACTTGTCTGAAATGGTAGGATCTTCTGCTTGAGAAGGGGGTTGGACTAGAAGCCCTCCAACGTCCCTTCCGACTCTATTCTGATTCTAAACTTCTAATCCAACCTCTTGTTCCAGCAGGAGATCCTGTACATTTCAGACAAATGACTGTCCACTCCAATCGCTTCTTAAAAACCTCCAGTGAGGGGCATTCACAACTTATGGAGGCAGGCCATTCCACTGGTTTATTATTCTCACTGTCAGGAAAAGGCTTTTTGTCTCTTGAAAAAACACCTTTGGGATTCCAGGTGAGACTCCATTCCAGAGAGGAAAAGCCTGGATGAGCTTCCAAAAGCTTTATCTGCAGACATTCTACAGGCCCAGTCGTGATGCCAGCTCTATTTTTAATGAGAATGATCCATATGGTGGTGTGCTATCTTGAACATGGTTGTTGGAACCCCTATGATGGCACCCCCAGCCCCACCTTTCTGGACTGTTAGCAAAGGGATGACTTCTTCATTCCAGCCCAATTCCATTGGTCAAATCCAGACCCATCTCCTAGCAACGCAGAAGAACCCACTGATGTTGCCACCTTGGTCTGAACAATAGAGAAGAGGATCATGCGCCATGGACTGTAGCACAGGATCAAAGCCCCACTTGAGCTGGCTAATCCAAGCAGTTGTAGTCTTCCTGTCATTGTTGGGGCCATGGGGTTTTGACCTAAAGTGTAAGAGGAGGACCTGGGGAAGGTGGAGAGGCTCTTTTTTTTTAACTACCAGTTCGGCTGAACCAGCCCAAACAGCTTTTCTTCAGAAGTTGTGGGTGCTCCATTGCTGGAGGTTTTCAAGAAACAATTGGAACAACCATTTATCCGAGATGGTATAAGGATGCTTGTCATGAACAGGGAATCGAACTTAGTGGTTATATTTATTTAGTTACGCATTGAAGGAATGGGGGGTGTTGAAACTGATCCTGTGTGACACTTGGGAATTTACACTGGAATGACTCTAGGAAATTTTCTCAAAGGAGAAGAGGAATTTGGATGAATTTGGGACACAGATGGACTGGAATGCTCTTCTAGCTATTAGTGAGGGTGGTCAAACAGTTGGTGGAGATATCCTTTTTATTTTGTTTTATTCTGCAGCCTTCTCTCCAGCAATCTGCAGCCTCCTTAGCTGCCCATATTGAGAATAGAATAGAATAGAATGGAATAGAATTCTTTATTGGCCAAGTGTGATTGGACACACAAGGAATTTGTCTTGGTGCAAATGCTCTCAGTGTACACAAAATAAAAGATACATTGGTCAAGAGTCAAGAATCATCAGGTACAACACTTAATGATCGTCACAGGGTACAATAAGCAATCTAATTATACTAGGAAACAGTCAATATAAATCATAAGAATACAAGCGCCAAAGTTACAGTCCTACAGTCACAAGTGGGAGAGGATAAGGAGTGATGAGAACATTAATAGTAATAGTAGTGCAGACTTTGTAAATAGTTGGACAGTGTTGAGAGAATTATTTGTTTAGCAGAGTGATGGCGTTCAGGAAAAAACTGTCTTTGTGTCTAGTTGTTCTGGTGTGCAGGGCTCTGTAGCGTCATTTGAGAGAAGGAGTTGAAATAGTTTATTTCCAGGATGTGAGGTGTCTGTAAATATTTTCACAGTCCTCTTTTTGACTCGTGCAGTATACAGGTCCTCCATGGAAGGCAGGTTGGTAGTAATTGTTTTTTCTGCAGTTCTAATTATCTGTTGAAGTCTGTGTCTATCTTGTTGGGTTGCAGAACCAAACCAGACAGTGATAGAGATGCAGATGACAGACTCAGTCATTCCTCTGTAGAACTGGATCAGCAGCTCCTTGGGCAGTTTGAGCTTCCTGAGTTGGCGCAGGAAGAAAATACTGCTTCTGTCTTTTTTGTTTTTGTCCAGAAGTGAGGCAACAATCTGGTGTCAAGAAAAATTCCTGCTCTTGGAGACATGTTGCTTCCTCCAGGGAACACTGACAAATTACTTCCACAGTTTCTCCACCCACACATTGTGAGAAGTTCTTGAAAGGCCATTCTGGCCAACTTCAGCCTGACCACAATCAGGTGGGACCAAGTCCATTTTCACTTCTGATCTTATCTGTCTTGGCTTCTTCTCAGACTGTGGGATGCACCCGAAACACCAAAGCTGGAAGGATGTGACCGATGACCATCATGCTTTACCTGGAACCTGGCCCTGGCTCATCAGTATCCAGATCTACACTCCCAAGGGACTAAGGCATTCTTGCGATGGAGCTGTAGTTGATGATCGTTGGATCCTTACTGCAGCACACTGTTTCAATGCAAAGAAAAAGTAAGAAAGAAACCAGCATCTACTTGCTGAATATTTGTGGAGCAGAGAGGATATTGCTTTGAGTGGTATGATGGCCTAGAAGTAGAGCTCTCACTTCACAATCAGGAGGCTGTGAATTCAATCCTAGGTAGAGGCAGATATTTTTCTCTTTGGGCACAATGAGAATAGATTTTCTGAACAAAACTCCGCATTAGTGACAGGAAAGGCATCTGGCCAATAAACACTCAGCTCCATTCAGTTGCCCCGACTCCACCCTGCAAGGGGTTATGGGGTCATTCAACGACAAAGAAAAAGAAGAAGAAGAAGAGAGGAAGTTGCTTTCACTTATTTTATTTGTATGTTATTCGTCCAATTCCCAGAATGATAAACAGCAGATTATTTATCCTAAAGATGCTTTTTCAAAAGGAAACTGGACTTTGTTTTTCCTTGATGGGTTTAATTTTTTTTTTTTTTGAGGAACTGAGCACCACATTAGGCTGAGGGCTGGTGCAAAATGAGTGAAGGAGTGGTCCTTGACTTATGACCTACAGCTGAGCCTAAAATTTCTGCTGCTGAGAAACTTGTTAAGTGAGTTTTGCCCCATGATACGACTTTTCTTGCCACATTTATTAAGTGAACCCCTGCAGTTGCTAAATTAGTAACACAGTTGTGTGGACTTCAGAACTTGTAAGATCCTCCTCAGATCTTCCAAATGGTTTCAGGAATATATGGAGACCATATTGTGCCCGAGTACAGATCAGGGAGGTTCAGATGTCAAATGTTGTGGTTGAGATTTTTCTATTTGGAGAGGGGCATAAGGTTCCACATTTTTAGGAATCTGATATAGCTCTGTTTGAAAGATTTATTTGGCTGTCCCAAAGGTGCTTTTTTTTCAGAAGGCAACTGGATTTCCTTGTTTTTTTCTTTGAAGACATTTCGCTACTCATCCAAGAAGCTTCTTCAATTCTGAATAGGTGGTGAGGAGCTTCTTGGATGGGAAGTGAAATGTCTTCAAAGAAAAAAAAACCAGAAAGTCCAGTTGCCTCCTGAAAAAAGTACTTTTGGGACAACCTGGATGACTGAGAATCTCTACAGATTTCTTTGGTTGCTACAGATCCAATGTTCTGTTTTTTTGTTGTTTGTGTGTTTGTTTTACTTGCAGCTCTCTGAAAGTCTGGAAGATTGTGTTGGGTGCCACAGATCTTTCTCGATTGCCTGACATAGCCCAGTTACGTTCAATAAAACGAATCATCTTCCATCAGGATTACAATCCCACCACAATGATCAATGACATTGCATTGATAGAATTGGACAATCCTGTGATTTTCAATGACTACGTGCAGCCAATCTGTTTGCCACCGGTCAGTTTGGACTCTGAAGCCTTCTCCATCTGTTACGTCAGTGGCTGGAATTCAAGTGGTGAGGGAGTCAGAATGGAGGGCGACGTCGGAAAGGGTTGGTTCCAGTGGTGAAATGCTAGTGGTTCAGACCAGTTCGGCTGAACTGGTCTTAAAAAAAGCTCTGATGATCAGCTCAGAGGAGAAAGAAGAGGAAAGCACAGGATCAGCCCTCCACCTGCCCCAGCGCTTTTCTGTTCTTTATCCTCTCAGCTGATTGACGCAGCAGAGCCTCAGCTGATGTTTGGAAAGCTGCACGTGCATGAGAGTTAGGTGCCTACGCGCACCAAACTGGTAGGGATACTGGTAGAATCCCACCACTGGTTGATTCATATCTCAAAGGTGCTATTTTCCAAAGAAAACTGGATTGTTTTTTTCCCTTGAGGAAGAAGTAAAAGAAGTTTCACTTCTCATCCGAGAAGCTTCATCAGTTCTTGAACAATGGTGGGGGTGCTGGAAGATTAGTTCTGATAGGATGGGATTGGTTCTTATACAGATAGTCCTTGACATACAACTACAGATGAGCCCAAAATTTCTGTTGCTAAATGAGACATTTGTTAAGTCAGTTTTGCCCCATTTTACAACCTTCCTTGCCACATTTTTTAAGTGAATCACTGCAGTTGTTAAATTAGTAAAATGCCAGTTAAGTGAATCCGGGTTCTCCATTGATTTTGCTTGTCAGAAGGTCACAAAAGGGGATCCCAGGACACTGCCAACATAATAAATGTGAGTCAATTACCATAAATATGTCAATTGGCATAAATACGAGTCAGTTGCCAATTTTGATCATGTGACCATGGGAATGCTGCAATGATTGTAAGTGTGAAAAACTGTCATAAGTCTGCACATGTGTGGGATCTAAGTAGCACACACCAACACCAAAGAATTGTTTTTCATGGAACAGCTCCCTGGTGTCCAAAAGGTTGGGGATCATTGCCTTAGAAGACTTCAGGTAGCTCTTGACTTCTGTAGGACTACAATTGAGCCTCAACTTTCTATTGATAAGGGAGACAGTGCAGTGAGTTTTGCACCATTTTAGGAACTCTCATGTCATGGTTGTTAAGCGAAACAGTGCAGTTGTTGAATTAGTAACCCAGTTGTGAAATAAATCTGACTTCTCCACTGACTGTCCTTGTCAGAAGTATTCAGAGTTTTTTCAGCATTAATTCAGCTCCAGAAAAATAAACACAGATGTCTGGCACTTCATTTATCTTTTTTATAAACAGTAAATTTTACAATACCAGTTGTAGATTTCTCCAACATGGAGCAAACTCAAACAGAAGCATGTTGCAAGTAACTTCAGCAGCAACTCAGGAGGCTCAGAAACAGGCATCAGTTTCACTTTAGTTCAGTAGGCAAGCAAGACACATAGCAGAGGAGAGAAGCAGTTGCATTTTCAACAGACAGACTCAGAGCTTAAAACATAGCTTCAGAGCTGCAGAGCTTAATATAGAGCCAGGCCTAGGATACTTCTAGTCTCAGTTTCCAGCCTAGGCTACTTCTAGTTTTAGTTGCTATGCCTATTCATTGGTTGACCTTGTTACCAAGCTCTATTTCAGTTCATGAATATATTCTGACAAGGTCACAAAAGGGGATCACATGACCTTGAGATACTGCAACGTTCATAAATATGAACGAAATGTCCAGTTGCCAAGTGTCTAATTTTGATTATCTGATCATGGGGATACTGCAATGGTAGTACATGTGGAAAATGGTCATAAGTCACTTTTTCCAGTGCTGTTGTAACTTCAAACTGTCACTAAATGAATAGTTATAAGCAGGGGTGGGATTCAAATTTTTTAACAACTGGTTCTGTGGGTGTGGCTGAGGTGGTGGGTGTGGTTTGGTGGTCATGTGACTGGGTGGACTTGGCTTGGTGGCTATGTTATTGGCTGGTTGTGGCTGACTCATTATCGCTTACATCAAGACATGCATCTCCTCACCTGGCCTCTCATGACCATGGGGATGCTGCAACAGTCATAAGTGTGAAAAATGGTCATAAGTCACTTTTTTCAGTGCCATTGTAACTTTGAATGTCACTCCACACAAGCAAAGTACCAGCAAAGGAGGACAAAAACTCCAGAGATGTTCCTGAGACAGGAAGTCTAGTCCTGCCAAAAATGTAATAAGGGTTAACGGAGAGGCAGTTTCTGTAAGCAACTCCAAAATGTTTCCTTCTTGCCTTCCTTACAGGTTTGGGCCAGTAATTTCTTCTAACAACCGGTTCTCTGAACTGCTTAGGTTATTAACAACCGGTTCTAGCGAATAGGTGCGAACTGATAGAATCCCACCCCTGGTTATAAGTCGAGGACAACCTGTAAGGACCAAATCACAAGTAACACTAGGATATTCTCTCTCTTTCTCTCTCTGTGTGTCTCTCTCTGTGTCTCTTTCTGTCTCTCTCTCTCTCTCTCTGTTTCTGTCTGTCTCTCTGTTTTTTCTCTTTTTCTCTGTTTGTCTTTCTGTCTCTATGTCTCTGTCTGTTTCTGTCTCTCTGTGTCTCTCTATTTCTCTCTCAGTGTCTCTTTGTGTTTCTCTCTATGTTCTCTCTGTGTGTGTGTCTTTCTGTGTCTCTTTCTGTCTTGGTCTGTCTCTCTGTGTGTCTCTCTGTTTCTGTCTGTCTCTGTTTTTTTCTCTCTCTGTCTATTTCTCTCTGTGTGTCTCTCTCTATTTCTCTCTCTGTTGTCTCTGTTTTTCTCTCTGTGTGTTTGTGTGTGTGTGTGTCTTTTAATACACTTTGTGTCAAGCAGGCTACAGATTCTGAATTGGGAAATGGATTGTGTGTGTGTTTTGGACGGAAGTGCTACAAAAAACAATGACCAGAGAAAGTGACCATCAAACTGAAGTCCGTACTTTGCCCACAGGTATCTCCGCTGTAGTGTATGAAGCCAGAGCAAACATTCTCGAGACAACAACATGCAACAGCAGTGATTGGTACCACGGGGGAATGAATCCACACACGCTCTGTGCAAGTTTGAAGGACAAGGGTGGCCACTCTTGCCAGGTAAATATTATTGCCCATCAGCAACAACAGCAGCAAACAGTGAAACCACACTATAAAAAAAGATGTTGAGACTCTAGAAAAAGTGCAGAGAAGAGCAACCAGGATGATGAGGAACTGGAGGCTAAAATATACGATGAATGGTTGCAGGAATTGGGCATGGCTAGTCTAGGGAAGAGAAGGACCAGGGCAGAGAGGATAGCAGTCTTCCAATAGTTGAGGGGCTGTCACAGAGAGGAGGAAGGGGTCAAGCTATTTTCCAAGGCATTTGGAACCCAATAGATGGAAATTGAACAGGGAGAGATGCAACCTAGAAATAAGGAGAAACTTTCTGACAGTGAGAACAATCAACTGATGGAATGGAAGTTGCCTTCGGAAGTTATGGGAGCTCCATTTCTGGAAGCTTTCAAGAAGAGACTAGACTGCCATCTGTCAGAAATGGTGTAGAGTCTCCTGCTTGGGTGGGGGTTGGACTGGATGACCTGCAAGGTCCCTTCCATCTCTTATAATCTAATCTAATCTAATCTAACTGCATTGGTTCAGTTTATACCAGCCTTGGAAGGTAGACCCAGATAGGTAACATGACCAGATGAGCAAATCCTCAAATTACAACCACAAGTGAGGCCAAAATTTTGATTGCTAAGCAAGTTAAGTGAATTTTGCCCCATTTTTGTGTCCTTTCGTGCCGCATTATGTGAATCACTGAAGTTGTTAAGTTAGTAACCCTCTCGTGGAATGAATCTAGCTTCCCCACTGACTTGGCTTGTCAGAAGTTGACAAAAGGGTAATTCCATGACACTGCAATCATAATAAATATGAACTCATTGCCAAGCATCTGAATGTGGATCCCATGGCCATGGGGATACTGCAATGGACAAGTCACATTTTTTTCAGGGCTGTTTTAATTTTGAACGATTTCTATAAATGCATGGTTGTAATTCGAGGACTCCCTGGATTGTATTTATTATTTATTTATTAAACAAATGTATATAATCGTCTTAAATCACTTTGCTGTTGGAATCTTGAACAATCGCTAAATGAATGGTTGCAGGGGTAGGGCTGCAGCCACTTTAACAACCGGTTCTGCAAGCACATGCTTCACACATGCACAGCATTCCATAAACATCATGTCATGCCCTTGGTAGAGTCAGACTCTGAGGGAGAGTCCGATAGGGAGCGGAATTGTGGCTCCAAAGGTTGTGGAGGAGGCTGGGGAAGGGCAGAGGCCAGCTGGGCAGTCAGACGAAGAACCAGGCCCATCCCCTCTGCATCCTAGGACATTTGGGGAGGAACAGAGAAGGAAACAACTTGGCTTATGAGAGAGGAAGCGGCCATGATCCTCCTCATTGGTTGCAGCTGGGGAGACTGGTATGTAAGAGAGACAATTACAACAATGTTGCCAGAAGCAAAGTGTGTTTTATTTTGGGCTGAAGTTATTATCTTGGTTGGCATCCTTCCAACAGACTGTGACTTGTTATCTCCTTGAATTAAGTAATTATTTATCCTGGTCCATTGTGGAAATTTCATCATTGTAGTTTGTTTGGTTTTTTTATTTCACTTCTATCTGCTTATTAAGGTCAGACTGTATTGCTTTCTTTTGAAGACTATTTTTGAGTATATTTTATCTCCAACTGAGAATTATTGAACAGTGGGGCCAAATTGGAGGCATTAAAGGACATTTATTTACGTTTTGGATTTTGTTATGCTTGTGTTACACTCCGGGTCATCACAAACCAATTTGAACCTCTCCTCTTCTAGCCTTCCCCAGTAAGTAGAACAGCTGAGACGCGGTAATCCACTTTGCCACATGAATCAGCTGAGCTGCAAAAGAAAGGAAATGTAAGATAGAATAGTGCAGGGGTGGATGGGCAGGGCCAACTGATTGTCGTTCTTACCAGTTCACGAGAACTGGTCCGAATCAGCTGCAGCCTGCCACTGAATAGTTGTAATCAGAGAGGATTACCTCTATTTCAAAAAGAAAAACTCTAGTCTATGCTTCATGGCCTTGGAACCGGATCTCCATTAGCTATATTGATATAACAAACATCTCTTGTCCTGAGAATACATGTTCAAAACAGTTAATTGCTTCATCACTTAAGTTCTGTAATCATTAAACATCCATTTGAGTTCATACAGTACTGAAGATGATTTTATCAGAGTACAATGCATCTGACATGCTTAACTTGGCAATTAATCTATTGTTTGGCTTTTCACAATTCATTGAATCCCCATAATGCTTTAATGCGTTTAGTTTTACAGTTTTAATATGGTTTTATATTATTTCCACTTTTGATTGGGTGCCACCCAAAACTTTGCAGAAAGATGAGTGGATATATAAATGTTTTAAACAAACAAAGTAAACTACGAACTAATTAATCAGATCATGTTTGCACAATATAATCTCCTTTGAGTTGTGCTCAATTCTTGGTAACTTTATAGAATAGCATTGGAAGGGACCTTGGAAGTCTTCTAGTCCAGCCCCTTGCTCAAGTAGGAATCCCTATACCATTTCAGATAAGTGGTTGTTCAGTCTCGTTTTGAAAGCCTCCCTCGTCTTTGTAGGAGCTCCTCATATACGAACATGTCATGTCACAGCTAGTTCTCTTTTCATTAGACTAGACTGGGGTAGTCAACCTTTTTATTACCTTCCACCCACTTTTGTATCTCTGTTAGTAGTAAACTTTTCTCTAACCACCCACCAGCCCTAGAGTAATGGTGATTTATAAAGTAGGGGACAAAACCCCTACCGCCCACCATGAAAGCTGGAATGCCTACTAGTGGGTGGTAGGGACCAGGTTGACTACCACTGGACTCGACATACCCAATTCCTGCAAACCTTCTTCATACTGCACTCTTTCCAGCATCTCAACATCTTTTTTTTATATTGTGGTGACCAGAACTGGAAGTA
The DNA here is from genome assembly GCA_004320025.1 of Laticauda laticaudata. Taxonomy (NCBI): domain Eukaryota; kingdom Metazoa; phylum Chordata; class Lepidosauria; order Squamata; family Elapidae; genus Laticauda; species Laticauda laticaudata. Next base: position 10,049 of record BHFT01058048.1, read on the forward strand.
GTATTCCAAGTGTGGTTTGTCTAAGGCTTTGTAAAGCGGAACTAATACTTCACGTGATTTTGATTCTATCCCTCTATTAATGCAATTTAGGACTGCATTGGCTTTTTTGGGTGGCTGCTGCACCATCTATGTATTATTACTTTTTTTTGCCAGAAGTACAAAAGCAGCTTGTTTTGTACTTTCTTCCAAAATATTTTTTTCTAGTCTTGAGATTCCTAAGTGGTATCCCATTCATCACTAAGCAGGTATCACTCTGCCAAGCTTTTTGAGATCAGCTACACTATCACAATATCCTTTTAACAACCCCATAATCCCTTGCAGGGTGGAGTCTGGGCAACTGAATGGAGCTGATGTTTCCTGGCCGGATGCCCTTCCTGTTGCTAATACAGAGTTATATTCAGCTGATATATTCTCATCGTGCTCAGAGAGAGAAATATCTGCCTCTACTTAGGATCAAACCCACAGCCGATTGTGAGGTGAAAACTCCACCTCTAGGCCACTGTACCACTCATCAGCTACATGCTAAGCCATTAAATATATATATGTTTTTTTAAGTTTTCGCGGGTACTTACATGTGTGCTGTTCAGCTTCAACTCAATACAGAAGTCTGATG
>BHFT01058051.1:0-50422 GCA_004320025.1 Laticauda laticaudata
ATCAGTAAGATACTACACAGGCATCACATCAAGACTGCCTTCAAAACAGAAAAAAAAAATAGCAGAATATAGCAGGGTATTTTCTACCCTAAGTGGAAACTGGACTCTTGGAAGAATCTGAAATAATTTCTCCTGACAAAGCATATCACCAACATTTTGAATTATATGATAAATCACATTAAAGTCAAATTTTATTTTCAGCATGGCTCAGTCATAGTACAATTAAAACAGTAAATATGTGACAGAACATACCCCAATAAAAGCCACCCTGCTAAGGATCAACAAAGAGCAAAGCAATTTTGGTAGTGTTTTGATAAAGCAGGTTTATTATATGATACAATGCATTTAAAGTTTCTTAGTTCAACAAAAGTGGCACTTAATGTAATGGAAACAAAACACGTGTAAGGCTTTTAACAGTAAATCTATTAATGGGGAGTACAGGACACAGTCGAAAAGTCAATGAAATAATAATTGTGGCTATTAACAGATGTTATTGTTAGAATTTGTCATTCTTTCTATTATTAGGGAAGATACTCATGAAGGTTACCTCATGCTGAGGCTCAGAAGAAGTTTCTGCTTAACTGAAACAGTGAATCAAAGGTGGCCCATTTGTCCGAAGGAGAAATCCTAACTCTGTATGGCTGCAACTTTGAGGGAAACTAAATGGAAATCATGCTTTGATACAGAAATATAGTCCTCAGTTGAGATTGGTTCAAAACTAGTACTTTTCTGGAGTAGAGACACTTTGTATAATTGTAGGGCAAACAATTAGGCAATGAATGGTATGCCTACAATACTGTATTAGATACAGAAAGGAAGCTGTTCATGTTTTAATGCTGGTATTACTATCAGTAATTGTGTTAGAATTATCTTACAATCTCAAAGTATTAGTAGTCAAGAAAGCCTGGAAATATGAAGAAACAACATGCAAACTATAACAATATGTAGCATGCAAAGAGTGAAAGAAACAAATATTGTTTTGTCAGAAGTGGAGTTATTCAATGATCCTCCAGAATCTGATCAGATCCTAGATGACTTTATTGTGGCCTATTATTTTTTGGAGCCCTCTGTTACTATCTACTAATTTCCAAATTGTACTGGTAGAAAGAGCTCCAGGGCATTGGTATCCATTCCTAATCACAATGATGCCCGAAAGATAAAATTTACATCATGATACCCAGCCAGCATTTTGTATTTGTATCACAGTTTATTATAAGAGAAGGAGTGGAAGCACCTAGGGGCAGAGTTAAAAAAGGGATCAGTCCAGAATCCCTTTGTACAACACTCCACCCCTTGAATTCCGTGGGCCCTTATCTAACCCCAAGCAGGTTAGATTCCTTGGGAAGATTCCTGTGCATAGGCTGTTTAGCAATAAATCAGTTCAATTGGACCTTCATGTGTGGACCTAACATTTTTGCAAGTATATAAGGACAGGAATTTTACATCTCAATGCATATTTTGTCACACGCAAGTGGGAACATGCTCTAAGCTCCTCCAAGTCTATGTTCCAGGGAGCTTTCATATTAGTAGGGTTTTAACATTATAGGCCCTAGGGACCATTGAAAGTTCATGTCTTTGCTTATGGGCTAGTCCTTGCTTTACATGCCTATAACTGTATTTATCCATTTTTTTATGAAGCAATTGAGAGAATCTCAGCAAGCTAAGTTCATAATAATAAAACATCCACGGCATTATTATTCAACAAGGGCTTGACAGCACAAATACACAGCCGCCAATGACATAACAAGCCAGCCATCAGTACCCCAATCAACATCGAAAAAGATACATACAAGAGGCACCATATAAATTCCACACACAGAACAACCCAAAGAACACATTCTTCTAGAGAGAAGTTCCCTGAAGATGGGCTCCGGTCATGTGTCTGAAAGCTTGGAAGATTCTGCTCCTGGTGGCCAACCAAGATTGGATCTTGCAATATTATCCTGGGTATATTACCCTTCATTCATGATAGACCAAACAATTCCCCCTGAATTAAGCCACAGATAAAATCTTAAGACAACAAGTTTGGTAGTTATGACCTTATGAGGTTCCCAATGTAACACTAATTATGGTTTCTTTGGAAAATTGTTCAAATGCCTTTTATGAGAAATAAGTGGAGAGCTAAATTAAAATGTATGGTTCATTCATCCAGTACATTGCTAATGTCTCCTTTTTGCATAGTAAATTGATTACAGTAACTTCACTGAAACTGTAGTTACAGATTCTAAAAAATATGTTCCTCATAAAAATGAATAATTCTTTTTTACTGTTAGACATTTCAGAAAAAAAATATAAACAGGCATAGAAAACAGTTAAAATATAATGAATAAACAAGGGATTTACAAATATTATTGAGGTTATACTTTTCCAGGATATCATTATTTGATTGTGGATAACTGAATACATTATATTGTTTTAAAAGCTTGAAATTTGCTATTAAGCTCTAAACAAAGCATAAATACCAAGAACCACAGTCAGTACAGTACAGTATAAATTGCATAATGAGATTATGGACTGCAATGATTTTATCCATATTACTAAATCTATTCGACTTTAGAAATCTTATCAAATTTAAATACATATTATATGTGCAGAAAACCAAAAATTTATGATGTAATGCAAATCCATGGATTGAACTGAAATCTAGAAATGATGTCCAATATAAATTAATGTCCACATCAAATTTACTTTAAAGATTCAAAGTTACAGTAGTCTGGAAATCAAAGTATATCCCTATACAGATAGCCTTGATTTACAACCGTTCAAAGTTACAACAGCACTGAAAAAAGTGACTTATGACCATTTTTCACATTTATGACCGTTGCAGCCTCCCCATGGTCACATGATGTATATTCGGACGCTTGACAACCGACTCATATTTATGATCATTGCAGTGTCCCAAGGTCATATGATCCTCTTTTGTGACCTTCTGACAAGCAAAGGTCATGGGGAAGCAAGATTCACTTAACAACCATGTGCTCATTTAAGAACTGCAGTGATTCACTTAACAAATGTGGAGAGTAAAGTTGTAAAATGAAGCAAACTCACTTAACAAATTTCTCACTTAACAACATAAATATTGGGCTCAATTATGGTCATAAATTGAGGACTACCTGTAATTTGGTTCATACAGGGAATCAAATGTCCTTTCTAATAAATAGCAGACAGTATCTTTGCAGCCTTTAGTAGGTACAAAGCTAATACAATATACTTTGAGTTTATGGTTTTAGTAAAGTTTAAAAAAAATATTACAAGTTGAAATGGGAGTTCAACATTTAAGACTTCTGGTATTATTTCTGGTATGAATAATTTTCCAAAAATATTGAGTTTTTACATCATTGCTGTCAGATATGAAAAAAGAGTCTGCCCGACTCATTACATTTCCAGCCATTTTTAGAGAACAAATTATTCATTTTAGCAATCAGGACAGGAGTAAATATATCAATACCTAGCTTGATACCCGTACTTTGCTACAAAACTATGTGGTTGGGCTTAGTTTTGGGGGAGGAAAATAAGGGGAAAAAAATTCTGCCTCTGCCCAGCAGCATCCATTGGTATTCATCTGGCTAGAGTCCTGTTTGGAAACTGAAAAAGTATTTGCTGTGTGAGCTAGAAGCAGACAGCAAGGAGCCTGGGCGTGGCTTAGCTTAAGCGTTCTGTACTAAAGTTGCTTGGTGCTCTGAAACTAAAACTAAAACTCCTCTCCTCTGCTTGTATTTTGCATTTGGAACAGTTTTCTTTTCAGGTAGGGAGGGGGAGTAGAACTCCTTAGCATCAGAGTGTGTTAATAATAATATAGGAAATACGTATGCTCTGATGGTCATTTAAAAAAATTATTTCTTAGTGAGCACCTAGAAGCCAAGCACCGAGAAGCCAAGATACATGCCAAATTTCAAGTTTGTAGGCTTTATGGTTCTGGAGATTTTGTGATGATGCATGAGTAGTATTTCACTTATGTGTAAGATAGATAGATAGATAGATAGATAGATAGATAGATAGATAGATAGATAGATAGATAGATAGATAGATGAATTAAATCAAGGGAGTTTTGTACACCAAAATAATGTCTACTTGGAACTCACTGTTCATTAAACCAAGAAACAAGGCTATTGATGGGGGAAAGAGGGGGGATAATAATAAAGAGAAAATTTCAAGTACATTAGCAACAAATTTCAGATGGACAGCCAGAACAAAAGAACTGTTTGAAAAATCTTTTAAGATTCTTATCATTTAAATCCACCAATGTTTTCCACCAGATGAACATTTAAGCTTTAGTGCAGTAGTTAGAATATAGTAGCAACTGCAACTGGAATGCCATAAAAAGGCAGTAGTAGCCTGTAGTGGAATGAGGAACTCCCACCCCATTCCAGTGCTTCTGAATACTGGCTCCCAGTATACAGCTCAATAAACAAAGTCCAAGGTTAGGAATACTGAGAGAGCTAAAGCTGAGCAGCAACTGGGAAGACATGGGAATATCCTTCTAAGATTTAATACTCTTTCCCAGGGATGGGATCCGACCAGTATAACTACCGGTTCTGTTGCTCTGCGCCGAGCACGCAAGAGCGAGTCACACAAGTGCAATTTATGACCTGCTGAGCTGCCCGGACAGCTGAGCAGCGCTGCGTGCGGATGCGCAGCGGTTGGAAAAAACCCTTTTTTCCTGCTTTTACAACCACAGCTGTGCCACACAAAGCAGCTGTGGTTGAAAAAGCAGGAAATAAAGGACAGGTAAGAGGCCAGGAGGGTGGGTGGGCCAAAACAGCAGCAGACACAGAACCACTACAACAATTTCCCACACACTTTTACCAGAAGGCTAAAACACACCCACAGGCAATATTTTACAATATGTATATTTACTTTGGAACCTAATTGTTCTTAAGCAATGTAGGCCCTGCAACTTAACATAAAACGTGTTAGCTTAAGCCAGTTTTTAAATACAAAATTCTCAGACTGAAATGCGGAGCCTATTTTCTTCAGATCAAAAATCACATTTGAAATATAGAGTTCTGGCAATTCAAGCCTTCGATCCCAACTGGCCATTCCCTTTGAGATGGAAATTAAGACAAAATAAAAATCAAATGACTGGGCCATTCCAAATATCTATCTGAAATCATCCACATAACCTCATATTGTGCAACAGGGAAAAATAAATTCTTTCCTTGTCCAGGTTAATAAAAGACCGAGAGATCAAATACATTCTGGTGTAGGAGATGGTGCACGCTGCATGCTAATGCTTGTCTCCATGTATTCTACTGAAATGTGAACCCACTGCTTCCATCTGGAGATCCTTTTCACAAATATGGTGTGAAAGGGACACTTGCTGTGCTCTTAAGCTGTGTGTGCACAATTGCTGAGGTCAGTAGTTCTCAACCTGTGGTCCACAGGCCCCTGAGGTGCTGCAATGTCATCACAGGGAGTCCACAAAGGCTTGAAGATATGATTTAAATCTTGAGTTAAGTCTTGTGGTCCGTGGCCATGGTCCATGGCCACAAAAGGTATCCATGGTGAAGAAAAGATCGAGAAACATTGGCTTAGGTGAGGGGTCTTCAAACTTGGCAACTTTAAGACTTGTGGGCTTCAACTCCTAGAATTCCCCAGCCAGGGGAATACTGGCTGGGGAATTGTGGGAATTGAAGTCCACAAGTCTTAAAGTTGCCAAGTTTGAAGACCCCTGGCTTAGGTCATCCAATCCTTCTCCTGTTCAGGGTCTTGGAAGGCAGCTCTTTTGCTTCATTCCCTATGTAGAATTCGCTGCCCAATCTCATATCCAATGACTCTTTTGGAAGCTGAATACGGGCAGTCCCACTGCACTTACGGATGCAAAGAGGATGTAAAACATTAAAAAAAGCTTGCCATCCGTTGGAAAACACTATGAAACACATGCACCGTTGTGTTACTCATTGCATACATTTTCATATGCCCTATCCATCGAGCATTCCGTCCACTGCGATTTCATCCCGTGCAAGAAGTTTGAGCTGCACAAAACTTGGTGAACGGATTGAATTTCCCGCCATTATGAGTAAATCCGCAAATACCGAGCCAACAAAACGTTCTAGTGTCCGTTATCACTTTAAACGTCTGCTTAATCCTCTCGCATCGTCTGCACCCTCACACACTCACATCCACTGCAGCTGAAAAGAAAGAGGGAAGAAAAGAAAAGGTACTATGGAACGCATACATCGTAGTACACGAAATAGAAAGATGCGCAGTGAACGTGTACCGATATAGCATTCCACGCGCCATCCACACCTTTCCTTCCTTAGCTACGTGATCCAATCCGCTCATCCCACAAATGCGTCCGCTTCGCAATTACCCCCCGAATCGAGAACCCCTTCGTGAGGTGTCATCTCCCTCCATCCAGTTTTCATCCGCTAGCTTCTATGAATATCCGTTTACATCCCCGCTACTATACTACCACACGTCGTTTTTTCTGTTCTTTCCATTCTGTTATGCAAATTTATGCCACTTTTTGGAGGCAGATGACAAGCTGGAGCCACCCCCGAAATTTTGCTCGTCCGCTGTGTCCTTTATGCATACATTTTGCATCCGTCAGCCAGTGGGACCGGGCCTTTAGCGAGGACACATAACTGAACACAAATGACTAGGGAGAGGACAGCTGCTGAGCACATGACAAACTTTGGCTGCTCCTAATGAAACATTTAAATGCTGGTTTTAGGGAGAAAAATGGCATTAAGGTGTTTCTCACAGCTGAATGAAGAAGAAGCCTAAAGTCAGCAATGCATTTTTCACACACTTCACTGATTCTCCATTTATAGCACACCTCTTCAACTCAAAATACAGATTTCCAACAAAAAAATTGAGCCAGTCAGATTCCCTTTTTTTCTAAAGGTAAACCAGTTTTTTTTCTTTGTAACCTAAGTTTCTGCTGGATCCTAGGCTTCACCCAGTTGACTTTCAAACTCTATTTAAAGGATTCCAGCTCTCTCTTGTTAATAATCTAATTATGATCAAATAAATCATTTCTGAGATCTCTTGCAATCTCTATCTTATCTCTGTCCATCTACAGAGACATACAATTCAAAATTACTGGCTCTGAAAACCTTTGCAATATTTCTCTTCCCTTTTTGAAATATCTCTATGACGATGGGTGGGTGGGCTCAATTTTGGCAACTTTTTAAGATTTAGGGATTTTAATTCCCAGAATCCTGCAAATTGAATTCCATAAGTCTTAAAGTTGCCAAGGTTGTACACACACACCACTCTATATCTTCATAATGAAACATTTGGAACAAATTCTCATCTATAATAAAAGAAAAATTCTTAACCAATATTCCATTAATGGGTAGTAAAAAGACATCAGGTGATAATACATTATTGCAGGATGCATCATGCGCTGGCCATGTCCACCCCCAGTTTAGTGAAGTCATGATACATCATGTGATGACGACATGAGTTTGACACCCCTGCATTATTGAGTCAACTCTTGGATGGCAGACCTGCTTGGATGACCTGACTTGTCCTACCTCGTCTAAATAAACAATTATGGTTGTCTTTCAAGAATTGAATAAAATTTTAATTCCTAGTCCAATTTTATTTTACATATAGAATTAGAAAGGGAGAAGTCATCTTGTTCTTTATCATGCCCCTGGTGGAGACTGACTCTGAGGGGGAGGAGGAACAGCCGACAGGGAGTGGAAGTGTGGCTCCAGAGGTTGTGAAGGAGGCTGGGGAAGGGCAGAGGCCAGCTGGACAGTCAGAGGAGGACCCAGACCCATCCCCTCTCCATCCTAGGGCATGCAGGGAGGAGAGGATAAGGGAAAGACATGGTCTACATGGGAGGAGAGGGCCTTGATCTTCTTCATGGGCTGCAGCTGTGACAACTGGATAAGAGGACGGACATGCACACTGGCGAGTGCTGGAAACAAAGCGTGGAAATATCTCTAATTTATGGCTCCTCTATGAGTTTGCCATCCTTCTCCTCCAGCCCTTACCTTGCCTGGTTTGTGTTGTTTTTTACTCTTTATAATTTAAGCAGCATTTCCTCCTTCTTGTAACTGCTTGTGTGGGAGTTTTTTCTCTCCAGTCAAGGATATTTGGAGGTTAGAAGTAAAATGAAAGAATAAAAGGGGCTTCACCTGTTTTTTCTGACTGTGTTTATTTTGTATCCCACCCTGGGTCATCACATTCTTTATCTTAAGCCCATGTCACACTGCACCAACGGATGCAAAGAGGATGTAAAACGGAGAAAAACACTTGCCATCCGTTCGAAAATGCGATGCATCCGTTGTATACTCCTGTGTTACATCTTTCATACGCTCTATCCGTGAAACATCCGTCTACTGCTATTTCATCACTCAAAAAGTTTTGAGCTGCACAAAACTTTTTGAGCGGATGAACTTTCTGCCCGCGTACGAATCTACATCCGCGACACATACGGGGCAACAAACGTCGTTGTCATCTGTACACGTCCGCGTGTACTCCCTCTCGGCATCCTCTGCGATCTGTGCAATTCACATTCCTCCAGCGAAGCGGAAAGAGGGAGGAAGCGAAAGGTACGCGGAACGTCCACACAGCATTAGTAGCACGGACATAGAAAGGATGAAAGCAGATGCAGCTTGGATATAAAGCATTAAAATGGACAAAAATTCGCATATGGGACGATCTCGGATATTCTAGGATGTCTGGAGGATGTCTAGAGATAATGTGGAAGGACACCTAGCAGAAAACTGACATTTCCTACATAAAAAGGGGGAGGAAATCACCTGGATCTCACTATAAGTCCAGCAGCCGTGGTGTGCAGACCTCTTCAGCCTTGCTCTTTGCCTCTCCACATCATCCATTGATGTCCACCATGGATCATCGCACACTCCTTTTGGTAGCCGCCATCATTCAACACCAGAACCAAGCCCTCTTCAGACTGTTTCACCTTTTCTACGCAAGGATAAGAAGGAGACGTCCAAGAGCTGTCTGGTTCCGAAGATGGATCGGGAGAGAGTGGAGTTTGGACTCTATGACAAGCTGATGGTGGAGCTGAGAAATGAAGACCCTCGTGCATTCCAGCACTTCATGAGGATGCACCAGCCATGTTTGATGAAGTTGTGCAGAGGCTGACACCCAAGGTTGACCAAGCCAAGCACCAACTTCCATCGCCCAGCCTGGACCCTGGACTGAAGGTGGCACTGACTCTGCGCCACCTGGCCTCGGGGACCACTACATACAGAAACATGCAGTATGCCTGGAGGGTGCCACACAAACCATCAGCTATTATGGTCAGAGAAGTGGTGCAGGCCATCATTGAAGAATACGTGGAGGAGCGCCTCCAGTGCCCCACATTGAAGAAGCTAGAGGAAAGTTGCAGAGCAATGGTATCAGAGGTGGAACTTCCCCACACTGTCTTGGAGCCATAGATGGGAAGCACGTGGCCTGCAAAGCTCCCACCCAACTTCAGGGTCCAATTATTTCAACCACAAGGGCTTCTTCAGCATCATCCTCTTTGCCATAGTTGCTGCTGACTACAAGTTCATGTACATTGATGCTTCAGGCAACGGTCATCTTCAAGATAGCCAGGTATAACAACACCGAGTGACTCAAGGATGGGCTGGAACGCAACCTCATCATGGGTTTTCCAATCCAGACCCCCTACCCAAGGACACAAGATGTGCCCTAGTTCATCGTGGGTGATACGCCTTCTCCCTCAGAACCTACCTCATGAAGCCCTACAACTTTAGATACCTCACCCGTGAAGAGTGGATCTTCAGCTACAGGCTGTCCAGGGCAAGACGGGTGGTGAAGTACGCCTTTGCATCCTGGCCAACAGGTTCCAGGTACTTCTCACCACCATGCAGCATACCACAAAGACTGTGAGGAGCATCGTGGAAGCTTGCTGCATCCTGCACAATCTCATGCGCACCCGCTACCCAGTTTTGCAGAACAGGCTTGTGGGACCATCAACAAGGCAATGGGGACATGGAGCCTGGTTGAATGAGGCAAGGACAAAAACCTGATAGACACTGTGGATGTGCAAGGCCCCACAGAGCTTCACATGAAGGAAGAAGCAGCGCAACCTCCTGAAACACTGGTGCAACTCCCCAGCTGGAGCAGTGGAGTGGACAAGACAGGATGGTAGATGCTTTATGGATGCTTCCTTTGACTGTCTCATCACGCTGATGACATTGTGCCATGTATGTTGAGTGGCCTTACAATGAATAGGCTATTATAAAGAATTTTGTTCATTTTGAAATGTGTTGATCAATGAATAATTTGTTATTGATAATTAAAGGGCCATATGTGTGGCATCTGGAATCATACAGTCCCACTATGCTTGCCTGGAGGTTTATCAATCCCACAACTATCCTTACTCCATCCCAAACTATCCTTACCCATCCTACAGCTATCCTACCCATCCCACAGCTATCCATCCCACAGCTATCCTTACCCATCCCAAAGCTATCCATCCCACAGCTATCCAGCATGCAAAGACTTAACCCTTTTTTCAAAGTTTTCACCAACACTTTATTAGGAAAAATGAACCAAGTGTGTGAAGCATAGATAACCTTTATTAATAACAAACTGTATGACTTTATTTAAAGGCAAAATAGACCCAAGTAAAGTGTCTTAAGCAAAGATAAAGTGAACAGTAACAACTCAATCTCTGGCACTCTTCTCAGTCACCTCTGAGGCCCATGGTCTCTCAGATGGTCTCAGATGTAAAGGGGCCATGGGACTGTGGAAGGTGGCTGTTGCTGGAGTGCTGGTCTTGAGGCGCCATTGGGTGGCCTGGCCCCGAGAATACAACAGGAGATGGTGTGTGCAGGAAGCTCTCAGAGAGCTGATCGGTCCCGGTGAAGTTGAGAGGCCCTTCATCAAGTACCTTGGATGTTGAGGCCCAAGATCGATGACAGATGTTCTGACGAAGGGCTTGGCTGTGGGGTGAGAAGGAGGAGTGTAGTGGGGTGTCTGTCTGCAGCTGGGTCAGGTAAGGCGTCTGTGCATCTGTGGGCATCCGAGGAACCTGGGCCTGGACTGGGAAGGGCTGCCACTGCTATGGGAAGCTCCTGGTTGTGTAGGCTTCGTAGGTGAGGGGCTGTTGAAATCCGTGGAAGGGCTGTGACATCGCCTGGGGAGCAGACGCTGGAGTGGGTAGGAGTAGGTTCAGCTGGGCCTGGAGGGTGGTGCAGAAGAGATGTGATCCTCTCCTTCATCCGCTGGTACTGGGTCTCGGGCATGTCCATGAGGTCTGGCTCACATACGTGATGAAGGGCTTGCGGTTGAGGATGGTATGTCGAAGTGGACCAGCTGGGAGAGGAGATCTGTGCTGGCTTTGATTGTGTCCCTGATCTCCAAGAGGACAGTGTGGCTCTGTCCCTCCGGTTCTGCCTCTCTGCCTGCTTTCCTGTGGAGGTGGAGCTGGGGGTGGGGGTGGCTTGGTCTCTGGTGCCCTGCTTCTTCTTGCTCCATCTGAGACAGGGATCCTCCATGTCCTCCAGCATGGGGAGTGCAGCTGTCGGGGGGTCTCTGTCGTGGGGCCCTCCAAAGACACCTGCCTGGACAAGGTAGCTGTCTCCTGGCTGGAAAGAGACTGACTGTCTGTGGGCTGTCTGAGGGAGAGGTTGACAGAGGGCTGCTCCTTGGTGGCGGACTCACCCTCCAGGAAGCTGCACCTGGCCATGACATAGGTCTCCCGGTCAGTGAGCTTGACAGCGGCCTGCCTGGATTTCTTCAGGTGCAGCTTGCCATACCAGGTTGCATGTCGCTTCCCCATCAATGAGTAACATCTGAGTGTAGCCAGCTGCTCCGCCTTCTCTCTCCAAGCTTGCTGCTTTCTCTTGGTGTCGCAATAGAGCCTGTGGCCCTTCTCACAAGGTACTCGTTCTCCCTCAGCCATTCCAGCACCTCCTCCTCATGGTCCTCAGAAATGGAGTACTGTTTCCTGTCCCCTTCTCCTTGCCTTGCTTCTTCCTCCCTCTGGCAGGGGCTTCAGGGCCTTCAGCAGCAGGGCTTTGAGGGCCTTGGGGCTGTCCACCCAGCAGCAGCAGCAGCAGAAGCAGACGCACAAGCACCACAGGCACCAGCACCAGCACAGCACCAGCACCAGCAGAAGCACCAGCAGCACCAGCAGGAGAAGCACCAGCAGCACCAACACCAGGAGCACCCAGCAGCAGCAGCAGAAGCACCAGCAGCTTCAGAGTCAGCACCAGGGGGTGGAATGGTGGTTCTGTCCTTCTTGCCAGGGTGGCAGGAGTAGGCACAGGCTTCCTATTCTTCCCCATGGTGTTCTCTCAAGATGTCTTGGCAGCAGGTCTTTCTCTGATGGGTGACTGCTTGTGAGCTGCATCTTTTTTATCTGCGGAGCTTATGCAATTCATCTCCCCGCATGTGCGAGTGCACGCTTTGCATCGCTACACATCGCTATGCATCCACTAAGCATCCTATAGGCCCGGTCGTGAGCATCCGCATCATCCGCTATGCATCCGCTCCTTCCGCTATGCGTCCGCTTCGCTATTCGTCCCCCAGAGCGCTGCGAGATGTGTCATCCCCTTCCATCTCGCTTTCATCCGTAGGCTTCCTAGGAACATCCGCTTTACATCCCTGCTACATCTCCCCACGCCATTCCTTTCCATTGTTTTCGCGCTTCTGTTTATGCAAATTTGGGGCACTTTTGAGAGCAGATAACAACGGATGGAGCCACCACTGAAATTTTGCTCATCCGCTGTGTCCTTTTTGCATATGTTTTGCATCCGTCAGCCAGTGTGACCTAGCCTTTAGATACCAAAATATTTTAGGCGGATAATGATGGGTTCCCATTATCTAACTTATGGAAGATCTTTTTTGGGATGTTGTGAGAATTTGCCTAATGTAGATATGAATTCCAAGAGTTCTTAAAAACATTCTCAGGGGTAAAATGACATATTTTTGGCTCTAGTTATAATTTACATATTCTAAGCAAATCTAAACATGAAACTCGTTTCAGTAGCACCAGAACTGTTATTTAATTAAGCTATTTAATTATATATTACAGCAGCTTTTGAAATGAAAGATTACATCCCATTACACATTTCCAGCCTTAACTTCTTTGGAGTACAACCACTGAACTTTTAGAGGGGAACATTTACTGACAGTTTGAAACATTTCTCAACTATGTTCTCAAAGGATTAACAAAAAACATTCAATTTGTTATTTTGGTAGCTTTAATCCCAGTTTATGTCATTATTTCGAAGCAAGTTCCATCAATTTCAGGAGGATGCCTTGCAATTCTTTTAGAAGAGATTAACATGGCTCTTTCGACACAAGAACAGTTTTTTTCCTGAAAGCCATCATTCTGCTAAACAAATAATTCCCTCAACCCTGTTCAACTATTGCAAAGTCTGCACTACTATTACTGTTAATCTCATCACTCCTTATCACCCATCCCCTCCCACTTGTGATTGTAGGACTGTAAGTTTGTCACTTGTATCCTTATAATTTATATTGACTGTTTCCTAGTATGATTTGATTGCTGATTGTACTATGACTATCATTAAGTGTTGTACCTGATTATTCTTGACTCTTCATGAATGTATCTTTTGTTTTGTGTATACTGAGAATATTTACACCAAAACAAATTCCTTGTGTCCAATCACACTTGGCCAATAAAGTATTCTATTATATTCTTTAAAACTACCATGCTCAGTGTGTACAATTAAAAGGTGCAATTCAAGCTAAAATAATAGCTAAAATAAAAATAAAAAGACTTGGATAGTTCACATAGACAATGGGATTTTATCTAATTAATGTATTAAATTACTTAAAGATAGCTTCATTAAAAATTATATAGTTAAAATATTGATAAAAGAATAATAGTTGCTGAATGTGACCCTGTTAGGATATGTCAGAGAAGGAGTGGCAAAACCTGGGGATAGTGTTAAAAGAGGGATGATCTTAGAATCCCTACATAGCCTCAAGTGAACTAAGTCCAACTTTCCTTGAATTTCATTGACCTTTAACTAACTCCAAGCAGATGTTACCATGAGTTGAAAAGATTCCTGGGCGTGGAGCTGATTAGCAATAAATTAATTTAATTGGATCTTCATGTGTGGACCTGGTCTTTTGCATCTGACAAGAGATTTCCTTCACTCAAAATGTATTCTGATCCAGCAGCAATTCCTAATGTACAAAAGCTTTACATGAATCCTAATAGTTGGTTCCACTACAAAACCATTCCCCTCTTGGTCATCTTCTTGGTCATAATGGATCTATCACTTTACAAAAAAAAAAAAAAACACCACCCCAATTTAAACAATTATGAGTTTGAATTTGGGTTTCAATCCCCTACAGCTTTTACAACCTCTTCTAATGTGATGCTCAAGAGCACCAATATGATTCCTATGTCTTCACATTTTTAATGCTCTCTGCTCCTTCTGACTTTTTTCATTGTTTAAAGCCCCAGACTGTGGACCGAACTGGGCTGCGGAATGCCAGCAACTGAGCTGCACAAACAAAGCCCACCCGCAGGATACAGGCAGCATGCAAAACCACAACCCCTTTGGTCTCAGAAAAACCTTTCTCCATGGAACTGGTGCCCAAAAGGTTAGGGGCCACTGGTTTAAAGCACATTTTAAAGCATATTTTTAAACAATGGGAAGCTAGCATGCTGCAAACCAAAACACCAGCCTATCATAACTTCTTCTGTGAAGCCTGCCAGATCTCTCCTTGACACCTCTGTTTTGCCTTTCCCCTATAACAGAGTTCAAGTCTATTTTTGTGTGGCTATTCCCTCAGCTGTGAGAGCTTCATCTAAGCAACAATTTATAGTGCCATCATGTATTCTGGAATGTGGAGAAGCTCTCCATTTCTGGAATTTGGAGAGGGTAGAATAGGAACTATCAACTTTTCCAGGACTAAATTTTGAAATAATTAGTTTTTATCAGGGTTATCAGGCCCTAGCAGATTTAGAATGAATGATGACACTACAAGCATAACATCGGAATAAAATCAAAGATATATTTCTTTTTTTAGCAAAAAAAAAAGCTGCACAAAGTTACATAAGTCTAAGGGCTGCATACCAAATCTAGGGATCTGTAAACAGTCTGAGCAAACAAAGAAAGAGATAGCTGAACAGAGAATGGAAGCAGATGTAATACAACCCAAGACTAAGAAAAGGAATACTGTGAACATTTTTTCTAAATTCTTTTATATTTGTATCTGCCTTTTCTCTGCCATTGCTACCTTACTGGTTCTTGTTCTCCCAGATCATTTGAGCAGAGTGCTTGAGCTTTAGGCATAATCAGACAAAATCAGTTTCTTAACTTTCTGGCTTCTCTGAGGGCTTTCAACCATGTCTCCTAAGGGACAAATAAAGTTCTGTGTTCCTCTCCTCCATGCTTCTTATTGGAAGAGGGAAGTGGCTTGAGGGCTATAGTGTTTTGAGACTCACCAGCTTGGCACTATTTAAAACCAGCTTTATGCATCATATTTATTTCTAGGAACATTTTTGGTCTCCCCTCAATCATATAAACAGATGGTAATCATCTGTACTATGGAGGAAGGGGGAACAGAACCATGAAAACAACTTGGGCGTGTACAATACATATAATCATCAAATGTTTAAAACTCAATTTGAGAACGGCTTCACCTTTTAAACAGCCATGAAGAACCTGTAGGCAGCAAAGATATGGAAGAAAGAAATTTCTAGAAATTCAGTACTTAGCAAATAGGTTTTTTCCATAGGCAACTGTTTTATGAGAGAATTCCCAGCTTGTCTTAAAATTCCAAATGTGCCAAACAGCTCCAATATATTACATTGATCTTTTACAAGGGAAAAAGAAAAGAAAAGCCTAGTTATTTGCAACTATAGTCTTGAGAGAAAAGAAGTTGTAACTAGTTCTTCCACATACATGTCTTGGTTAGCATTCTAGAACTGACATAAAAGATGACTTAATATATCAATCAAATAACTGATTGCAGATTTAAAGGTAGAAATAGCAGGGAAGTTAAATTCAAAAATATTATATCTAACAAGTCTAGCTTCAGAACCTAGAGACAAGAGGCAATGGGTGAAACAAATATTACTTGTCTATATTCTTTAAGTAATCTATATTCTTTACATAAGCACATTATTACCTTCAAAAAATACTCATAACAATTATATTATCTGGGATGATCACCACCCAGTCTTTGAACCTGAGGAGTAATTACAGAATAAAAACACTAGATTCATATTTCCTATTGTTGCCTACTTCATAGGCTATCTAGTTAGTTCCAATAACTGGCAAATTATAATCAAGTTTATTTTTTAAAAAAGTAGTCCTTAAATAGGTTAGTTGTAGCTTTGTACTCTGGGTTACCTCCATTGTCATGTATGACAAGAAATGACTTATCAACATCTCCCAGTTTCTCTTATATTGATGGGAGAGAGCATTTTCCCCAGAACCCCCTTTTGACATATGAAAATAAGCCATGAGTCAATGGAAAAAAAAAAAGATCTTAGATATTGGAATCCAAGGAAGCAAAGATCCATAAATGTTACACTGTTTAACTAAAGTGTTTGAAAACACAAATGAAATTTGAGCATTTATAGCAAGTTCAAACATAATCTGCCTAGGGATAAATAAATTAGGCTACCTATGACTGGTGAAACTCTCATCACTTATTCATTAATTGATAATCACTTTATAATGCTCAGTGCTCTCTGCACTAACTAAATCATAAAAAATGAACAAACATTTGTAAAAAGCAAATAGAATAAAACTTTATCAAACAATCATGAGTAACACATTAATGCTATGGAACTGAATGATCCTTAAAATAAAACATCCTGAAGAATATTAAGATCTGCCCAACATCAAAAACTGTAAGATGAATGACAGCAAATCTTTTTCAGAAGATGCATTTTTTTATCAATTTATCCATACATTTTTTCCCATGAATTAATTCATGATTTCCCTCTGCGCCCCCTTCCCTAGCCCCCAAAACTGTCAGGCAGATACCACCATACTTAAACAACAACCTGTGAGTATTTAAAAGCTATTTTTGAATCCTATTGCCTCTTTAAAAAGGCAAATAGAAAAAAATATTTCCCATAAAACATGCATATACATATTTTTTTCACAAAACACACATTATTATAGAAATGCATTTTCTATACTTGCAACCATGTTTTATTGAGGAAATTATTTTGATTAATTAAACCCAATCCAGATAACCTCATACTGTGCTACAGGGAAAAATAAATTCTTTGCTTGTCCAGGTTAATAAAAGACCGAGATCAAACACATTCTGGTGTAGGAGATGGTACAAGCTGCGTGCTAAAGCTTGTGTCCATGTATTCTACTGAAATGTGAACCCACTTATTAGTTCAGTTTCTATCCCAATTCATTAAAAAATCCTCCCCTAATATCTAAACTCAGAGTACTGATTTTGCAGCCATGTACTCAAGCATCATATTTGTAATTTAACTTCTGGGTACAAAGGTTCTTGCACTGTTTTCTTTTTGCATCTTATTCTTCTTCTATAGATGGTTAATGAATTATACTTATTCCTCTGTCATTTATTTTTAAAAGGCCAGGCTTTATGAATATAAAGATGGTTCTCCTTCGTCGATTACAAATTGAGATTAGTGTTAAAAATGACCACAGGTTATATTTTAAAATAAAGTGATTACTTCACTCTCAATGGTCAATTGCTTATCAAAAACTTCTGTAAGATAGTTGTATCACTTTTAAACTGGTTTTTCAAGAGTTAATATTTGACATGGCTCCTCTAGGCAGTGTTAATTTATGTTTATTAGAAAAAAAATCAATATAAATGCTAAATTGTCATCCACAATACTCCATCAATGTCAGATCAAACCACACAGCACAAAATCATTACTGAACTGCAAGAGAGTCTAGTGCAGAAAAGCAAATGATTAGATTAGTAGTGCCCTCAAATCTTTGTTATTCCTTCATATTATAATGATCATATTAAAGGGGAAATGTCAAGCAGTCCAAACCTAACCATAGATATGTAAATTACAGGGTTCACATTTAGAATCTTTTATCTGAACTACACAGTGTTGAGAAAGCTCACCCACTACTTATAATGAATAAGGTTTTAACCATAACTTTGGCTTCTCAGAGGCACCAGCTATTGCTCAATAATGAAAAAAGGATTTCTCACTGCTGACACCAGAAAGAGGCATCTTGGAAACCAATAGTGTTTGCTTGTTTTCTGCTAATCTGGGATGGTAGTCATGGACATCATACCTCCAGCAGAAACCAAAACATTTTGGAGGCCATTTTATTTAGCTAACATCAAGGGTGAAATTGAACCACCTCGGCCCACCTCAGCACAGGTGCAGAGGTGGTATTCAACAGGTTCTGACCAGTTCTGGAGAACCTGTAGCAGAAATTTTGAGTAGTTTGGAGAACCGGCGGTAACCTTCCCACAGGACCGGGGAAGGAATGGAGATTTTGCAGTATCCTTCCCCTGCTACGCCCAACAAGCCACGCCCACAGAACTGGTAGTAAATTTTTTTGAATCCCACCACTGGAGAGGTGGTAGGGATGGTTTGAATTGGTAAAAAAAAAATCATGCCTGGTTGCTATTACTATTATTCCAAGACACACCCACAGAGCTGGTAGGGAAAAATTTTGAATTTCACCCCTGGCTAATATATCCCTGAACAAGGCAATAGCTGAATAGCTGATTATTCTCTCAAATAAGAGTAGTAGGTAGGGGAAGAAAAAGACAAACATAATACCCAATGTTTCCACTAGTCAACCCAGACTTCCACTCCAGCTTAAAATCAATCTTGAATATTTCTCCATGTGCCAATAAATATGTATATGTGATGCCCTAAGTATGTATCAGCATATATTTACAGTTCTGTGAAAAAGTATTCATCACCTTTCAGATTGTCTGAATTTTTATATAGCTTTGGCCCTGAATTTTATCAGAGCTTCATGTAGCTTTTTGACAGCTTCAGTTGATGGATAGATGGCCTAATATTCTCCTTTAGAATTCTCTGGTACAAAAGAAGAATTTGTGCTTCCTTTAATGAGGGCAAGTCATTCAGCTCTTAAAGTTGCGAAACCATAGTTGATGAGATTTTTATAGGACAGAGCTGGCTCAAATCATCCTGATTATTCACACAACTGCTCCTACTAATCCCTTCAATTAAATTGATTGAACCAGGAGGGCAATTACTTTTTCATACTGGCAGATCTGAAGTTGGATGACTTGTTTTATGAAATAAATCGAACAAGCACCAAACAGTGATATTATGTCTTCATTTAGATTCCTTTTATATTTCAGTAGGATCCACATCAAGTTTTGAGAAAAATAGCATATTTATGTAGACATCTGCCAGAAGTACATACCCAAAGAGGACAGGGGCAGGGAAAAAAAGGAAGGTCCCAATTAAATTTTATTTCCTATAAAATAGATTTCTCCTTTAATAAAATTAATTAATCCACGCCCTACACACATTATATGTCCACTTGCCAAAGACTCCAGGAGTCATGCTAGATCATTTTGAATTTTTTCTTTCAATGGCTCAGCAGTGGGCTGGCACCAAGATGGAGGCTCAGTTGGGAGCAAATGTCTTTAATAAACAGGAAACAAGCCCTCTTCCTATGCCCACATAATAAGCATAAAGAGAAGAGATCATCAGACAGGGAAGGAAACAAAAAAAGGGAGAGGAGGTCTTTTGAAGGGTTAGAAACAGATTAATTTCAAAAGATAATCTCAGATGACTCACCTTTTAAGAAGCGAGGTCTACAGAAATCACACAATTTCTATATTTTGGACAGAATTTTCTTCACACTGAAGGGAACATAATTGCATCATGAGATGCTCTCTGAGCTTGCTGGTTTTCTTGCAGATGTTTAATTACAAAAACGAGGTAACATCACTGACTAGCACTGATGAGGTTGCCTACTTTGGGTAATGAAATGTCTGCAAGAAAACAACCAAGCTCAGAGGACCCCTAATGTCAAATATTGTCCTTTATATTATATAATTATTTATTAAGAGTCTCATTTTTTAATCAGGTAAATATGGTAATGCAGCTAAGTAGATATGATCATAGAAGTTCACAGGACCCGTTCTACTCATACCAAAAGTGGTGAGAGTCCAGATCTTCTAAAACTGTTCTTCTGATTATTTGCTTTAGCCTAGAGTTCTAACACTGGAAACTGCTCTCCGAAGAAAAGCACTTGAGAAAATCAGTCCCTAGAAGACAGAGATAGGAATTCATCCTAATGCAACCAAAGGATGCCAATTTCTTCCTTAGCAGCACATGAAGACTTGATTCCCTGGGACTGAAGAGAGAGGAAAATGGCCTTTTTTAGTTTGTGTCCTTGATTCTTAAAAAAAAAAAGAGAGAGAGAGCATCTTGTCTGAGGCATTAACAAGGATGTATTTCCTAATTGGAGAAGAGGTCAAATAAAGGATAAAAGCCTTGAGGAAGTGGCAGCTACTCTGCTGCTTCTCTATGCCAGCACACAAGGAGTAAGAGAGACTGGCAGGTAATACAATACCAACAATTTCATCATTTGTCACAGACAATGCAATCTTCATGCTTGCTGTTAGCCTCATCTACCAGCCTCACATTACTAGTGGCAATTTCACAGCATTTTCCCTGTCTTTAAGAAAGGCAACTTCATACCAGGCACAGCAATAAAAATCTATTCTCCAAAACCGCAATCCCATATTCAGCAAAAGCTTCACAGAACATTATAGTTAGATTATGTTGCTTCACTGCAAACCAAAAAGAAGTATGTATGCAGATCTGACTCCTGCAGAACCTGGAAATCCAGCTGTGTATAGAGGGGAAAAAATAGTCCCAGGGCTTCAGTTCTAGGCCTTCTTTTCTCAGTCTTTTGACTTAATGGGTCTTTTACTGGACTTGAAAATCAGAGGTATCTGCTGCATGTTTTATAACAATTCTGTCTAGCCTGAGATTAACTGATACATACCTGACTTGGCAACTTCTGACTTTATGGGTTGAGACTCCCAACAAGCTCCTCCAATCACATGAAGGGACACGGAATAATTTTAAATAATTTCATAGGTTGATGCTGATTTTTATTTATTTTGCTGCACATCTTTATTGTTTTATTGCTTCTTTGAATGAACAGGTTTGACCAAAAAAAAAAAGGAATTAAGTGAAGGAGGAAGCAATCAACTTTCCTTAGCTACCTGAAGAAGTTATTTTGTTGAGAAAACTTTATGCCACCCTACTATTCTCTATATCATTGGGATAGTTGGGCTTATAAATAAATAGCAAGGTCACAGCTAGCTTGGTTCTTAGAGACAAATGGACACTTAACAGAAAAATTCAATTTGTTTCATTTCAACTCTTTTGTAAAATCCAGCAGTCTTTGGTAGGTTTTGCTGAAGGAATAAATTCTCTCTTCCATCTACATAGTTTGAGAACTGCCAAGGCAATCTCAGAAAGGCAAATGATGGCAAATTGAACTGCTTGATTTGAGATGCAAAAATATTTTAACGGATTAGTTAACTACCCCTAAATGCAGAAAAGACAGGTTTGTGCCTCTCGTTGTTACCATCTAGTGGTCAGTTAGCTTTTTGCAGCTAATTTTCTTGAAAGAGAAGGGCTATAAAACTTACTCAGGGATCACTGAATGGCATTTCTTTGGATCTTTAATCAAGCAGGAGTTTTCAAATGTATCCCCAATTTTGCTTATGAAAAAAAATGACAGTACAACTAGGAGGTAGATGTAAGTTTGTCCTTCTGGAGTCATTATTTTTGCCTTTTTTCGAAATATTTTATTCTATGGCTGGCTAACTTCATTATTTGCAGCTGCCCTTTTTCCTTTCTGGTTTTTTTTTTTTTTTTAAGGTTGGAACACAACAGAAAAAGATATTGATCTGTTGAAAAAATAAGGGCAAAAGGAAAAGGATGAAAATTTCTGATCAACCTAGATGCTTTTTTATGCTGCCTGTCATCTATTCCCTCTTGATGAGAAATACATGGTGATCTCTTTGCCTTAGAAACTGAAATGTACTGTTTAGTTAGCAATGGAACAAATCTCTTCCATCTTTTCAGTAACAACTTCCTTGAAGTCCTTAATTCTGTGCACCAAATCTATGCTACGTTATTGACTAATGAACATATATGATGGCTCTAGGTGCTTCCAGTATAAATGCTTCTATCAAAATCAGAAAAGCGATTGCAATGACATTTACGAAAACCTGATTTTGTATGCTAAAACAAAAGATAAGGAACCCTCATCTTGCTTTGGGAAGCTGAAATCTGTGATCTCAGAGATTGGCTCCTCTGCACTCCACTTCTAGGCCTATGGCACTTCTTCAAACCTTACAGTGAACCTGGAATGCTTTTCTGCTGTTAGCTTCCGGTATGTCTGAATTGTGTGTTTCCAACCCGTTTCACTATGCTTTCTCTGTGTATTTCTTCTATAGGAGAAAGCTAACTCTTAGGAATCTCAGTTCCTTATAAGCCCAGTTTTGAGGCCTATATACTGTATAATTTCTAACATAGGTTGTTAGAATGAGGTCTCACTCCAAAGTTAAAAGACCCCTATTTCAAATTCCAGAGTATCCAACACAGGGATAGCCAAACTGTAATTAGACTAACAAAGAGCGCAACAGATCAAGCTCTCACGATGCAGCATAATTAAAGCAGTGGCTATTACAAGATATCTCTCTTAGGATAATCAGTGTGAAAACTGGCAGTTTGGCAACCTTCTCAGAACACCTCTCCATTATAATGAAATGAAAAGTGCTAATGTGCAATTATAAGGTATTAATTCACAACCCCAAAGCCAACCAGTTCAGTTGGAATAGTGTAATTAGAACAAAAGCCACACAGAAAATTCAAATTTGGAACCACATTGTAGAGGAGCAAAGCCACAAGGAGGGGCTTTGGATGTTTAGAAAATACACAAAATAGCTGGATAAATTAGTCCAAACTTTATACAATTAGCCTGTAACAGCTTGGCATTACCCATGGAAGGTACAGATAATTAGGTTCAGTTTCTCCGTAAATCTGCCACGTCCCCCATGACAATAAGCTATTTGTAGTTGGATTCTGTGGTCAATTTCCTAAATTCACTCTAACTTCCAAGGGCTAGCAAGCCAATAATTTGCTTGTCAAAAATTGTTAAATCAAGATAGAAGAAAAGCTATGAACCACAATATTAATCTGAGGGATTTTTTTCCTAACAAAATTCCAGAGCTATCTCTTTTTCTGCTTCAGAAATTTTGAAATCAGCTGGGCATACCAAATAGAAATATGCTCTAAGAAAACAATGATATTTTATAGATTAAAACAGGAAATAATACTTTAGAATTATAAGACCTGGATTACAAAATCCATACCATATCTATAAAGCAGTGAACAGATACAGCTTTCTATAACTTTATAAAGTAGCTATCTGAATTTTTGCAGTTCAGATGCAATAGCAATAGCACTTACACTTATACATGCTTCACAGGGCTTTACAGCCCTCTCTAAGCGATTACAGAGTCAGCATATTGTCCCCAACAATCTGGGTCCTCATTTTACCCACCTCAGAAGGATGGAAGGCTGAGTTAATCTTGAGCTGGTCAGGACAAACTGCTGGCAGTCAGCAGAATTAGCTTGCAATACCACATTCTAACTACTGCACTGCCACGGCTTGTAATTTTAATATCTGCACAAAGCTTGACCAAAAAAAAAAATAGAATTATGAAACAGCTTGTTTTTAGGATATTACAAATTAAATTAAGAACTAATCAAGAAAAGGAAAGTAATTTATCAGAATTCCAAATAAAAACATACAAGCAGATATCTATCCACTGCACCAGCAAACTATAGGTCACTGAGTAGCCAGATCTGTATGCCTGTACTGTAAGGTCAGAAAGTATTAAAAGTACGTCCTATGTACAAGAGTAGAATCATACTAGACAACCCTTGTTACACTGGGTCCTTGTTTCAGAGATATTTTCTTACCTGAACAGAATGACCATGGGCAGGCAAAAAAGTAATGTGACCTGGAACAACTTCCAGCTTCCCGACTGACTTTCCTCATAAGAAGCCAGAAGGGATTATGACTGCAACTTTGGCTGACTATGGCCCTGCGGTAGCCTGGCAATGCTGAAGCAGCCATAACTTTGCCAAATTTCAATCCCATAGAAATAATAGGTCCTAGATTTTGGACACATTGTTTAGGTTGATCTATTCGAGATTTGTTGATTCAAAAATTATTGCCTTATGATGTCCAGTGCCCCCCAATTAAAGGTACAAACAGAGAGTTTATTACAATACAAAGCATCCAACCAGCCTTAATGAATATTTAACTTGTGTTTTGTATTGTAATAGATTTAGTTAGCCATATATTAGCCTTTATATTTTCCTGTATTTAATTCATGCTTTATCCCCTTTTTTAAGGTTTCTATTTTCAGATCTTTATTTTTATATATATATTTAATTTTTTAAAAATGTTTTAAAATTTTGTATTATATTTTTTTAACTTTTAAAATTATTCACTGTTTGTACCTCATCCTTCTTATGCTAGTCTTTAACCATAATAAATATTTGATTGATGGTAGTATATAGATGATTAGTGATGGAATGAATAATACAATTATCAAGTTCCAAAATTAATCATGAAAGATAGAACAAAGGAGACAGCAGTCACCAGGAAGTACAGTTTCACAATTATAAATATGTTCAAATTATAATAAAGACATTGCAAATTCTCAGGCAGATTCCAAATATGTACTAGCTAGATAACATTCCAGGATTGAAGATGTTGAAGATAAGTTCAGATATCCAAAGGTAAATAACGGATTGCAAGCAGGAGAAACAGTAATCCATTCAATGAGAGATGACTTTGGAGGTGAAAAAAACAGAATTCCTGCCAATGTATCTATGCCTGAGAACTTTTATGCCCTGGATTTTATCCTGTCACTATTAAAGGGACATGGCAAATTCATCTACCATAACTGTTCCTGGAGAAAACTGAAAAGATTTATGATAATTCCAAAATAAATCGTTTTACAAAGAAAGCTGTTGCTTATTATATTTTGATATGAACAGTTTGAACCAGTTGCTCACACAAATTCTCTTCATTAGTATATTCTGTACCTGTGTTCTTGAAAGCTTACTTTTATAGAAGAAAAAAAGAAAAAATATTAATGCCAAATACTCACACATTCTGGACATATTAGGGCCCACAAAGAATTAAATGTTTTTTTGTTCTGTGTACATGTGTGAAAAGCTGGATGTATTTCTAAATGAATTTTTCCGAAAATACAGAACAGTGAATTTTTTTTCACAGAAATCTCTCCCCATCTCCTAAATCCATTATAATTGAAGCAGAAAAATATTGACAACGGAGATGAGTAACTTCATAACACTTCATGTTAGAATATGCTTTAAAATTCTTATAATTCACAATTATTTGAAATGCCATCAAGTACCAAGACAAAAAAATTAAAACAACATTGCTATAATTATTTAAAATCAAAAGCATTATCCCAGAAACATCACATCCATTTAAGGTTCTAAGTTAGGAACCAAAACCAAGTGCTACTAGAAAATCTTCTGTTTTAGAAAAGTCAAAGAAAATTTTTTCACCCTAGGGAATGTCTGGATGCCTGACAGCCTGTCAACCCTCTTGAACATTTTGAAAGAGGAACGGTATGCATGTATATGTATTGGGGGGTGAGGGGTGGGTGGAGGACATATCGAGGGAATAGAAGAGATGTAAATTAGACTGAAAAGTCTAAAAAATATATATCTCATTGGAATGATGCGATGGCAAGCCATTTTTGTATTGCTGCCACCATAAAGCCACTAAGAGTCAAGGTTGAATGGAACAAAAATTTTGTCATTTTTTTTTTTGCATGAATGTTTTGAGTACAGATGCACAAACACACAATCAATGAGTTGTAAAAAGTGGGGCTCCTAAAAGGTAATATTTTCTAGGGGATTATAATGGCAAACTTTCTTTGCCCACCATTTCTCTTATACAAAAACTAAGGCTCTAACTTATTAAGCAAGTTTCTGAGCTCATAACAGGATGTTGAAATGCAGCATCTCGTTCATTCTATCCAGATTTTTCCCATCCATGACAGCCATTTCCTGTTCTCCCAAGCATTTGAGAACAATAAGAACAAAAGACAGACTCCCTTTGATGCCTCCAACTCAAACACTCCCACACCTGAGCACAGACTCCCTCTGATGCCTCCAACTCAAACACCCCCCCCACCAGGCACCCAGGCACCTGAGGCACAGACAGACTCCGCTTTGATGCCGTCCAACTCAAACACCCCCACACCTGAGCCACAGACAGGACTTCCCTCTGTTGATGCCTCCATCAAACATTCCCCCACCAGGCACCAGGGTGAAAACCTCAGCTTGCTTACATGAATAGGCATCTGTCTAAATGAAGAGCAGCCGTCTTTCATACAGATGCCAAAGCTTGCACTGAAGCCCTCAACTACACGAAAATGACAGAGTGTTGCCAGCAATCAAAGCTCACAATAACAAAACAGAAGAAACCAGAATACACCGAACTCAATACAAACTCCAAGTCCAATGAACACAGACCCAGGCTCCTCAGCCAATCAACTAACTGGACCAAGCCTTCAAATTTTAACCAGGAGCTGTGAGACCGCACATCCATCAGAAGCCTGAGCATGGCAGATGGTTCTGCTGAAACATTGCTGTACAACTTTAACAGCACTACCATGACGTGCGATAATACCTGAAGGACAGCAAACAGCACACATAGGTAAGTACCGCGAAACTTAAAAAACATATATATATTACAGATATATATATATATATGGTTCTTTGTTTTTTTTTAAGCTCATCCGCGGGTACTTACATGTGTGCTGTTTTAGCTACCTTCGGGTCTATTATCTCCACGTCATTGTAGTTCGTGTTAAAGTTGTAGCAACGTTTTCAGCAGAATCTCATTTGCCATCATCAGGCTTTCTGTTATGGAATGTGGCGCTCACAGCCTTTGGTTTCAAATTCAGAGGCTGCCCTATCCTGATTGGCTGGGAGTCTTGTCTGTGTTTCCTGGACTTGGAGGTTGTGATTGATTGGTGTTTCTGGGTTCGTTCTGTCTGTTGTTTGGCTGTGTTGATTGGCTGCAAGACACACACCAAACCGCTACCTCAACGCCCAATTCCCACCATCACCCAGCACAGATAATATGCCGTGGCTTAAAACACCTGAAGTTAACCAGAACCATAATGCCTGGCAGACACGACAGCATATAAAAACTGAACTAGGCAACCCTGACTGAAGTATTGAACAGTCAATGGTTCCACAAAAACAAAATCACCAGCCTTGATCCACACTGAGAAAACACAGCCACAGACATTAACAGAGACCTTAGACTTCACAGACCTATGGAACAGCTGTCTTGCCCCTACATAACGGTTACTAACAGATTAAATCAGTTAAGATATACACAGGCGATCAACATCAAAGACTGCCCTCAAAACACAGAACAAAAAAAGCAGCCCAATCCTTACGACAACCCAACACAAAAATTGGAACCTGGAAAAAAACCCCAAAACGGCAATATACGAAGTTTCCCTGTGCATCACATGCCCGCCACATACATTGGAGCAGACAAATAGAAAAATAATATACCCGTCTTCTGCATTGAACACAAAAATGCAGATAAAAAAAGCTGGAACACACCTCCTCACTGTCCAAACACACTGAAACCACAGGTCACAACATCAACTTTCAATGGCACTAAAACCCAGCCAGCTATAGGAAAACCGCCAGCCACAAGAATCATCAGAGGAAGCCATAAGAGAATTGAAAAAAGACCTGAAAGCATGATAGGAAGAGACTGATTCCAAGCAGGACTTTCCAATCTATGGAAGCCTGGCACTCTCAATAGAAAGATCTCCACACCACAAGCCAAAGGGCAAACACCTGAGCACAACAGATTCCCTTCTGATGCCTCCGCTCGAACACGCCCCCCACCAGCACCCAGGTGAAACCTGCTTCCGAATGGATAGCAGCCGTCCTTTCACATGAAGCCAAGCTGCACTAAAGCTCCAACACAGGAACAGAGTGTTGCCAGCCAATCAAAGCAACACAAAACAGACAGAAGAAACCAGAACCACCAATCAATCAAAACTCCAAGTCCAGTGAAACACAGAACTCAAGACTACCAGCACAATCGGACAGGACAGCCTGCTGATTTGAAACCCAAAGGCTGTGAGACCCACTCCATACAGAAGCCTGATGATGGCAGATTGAGATTCTGCTGAACGTTGCTAAACTTTAAAAGCACCTTACAATGACGTGGGATAATACCCGAAGAAGCTGAACAGCACGCACACACACACACACACACGCACACACCACCACACACCATCAATATACTGATATGATGTAATGTATGTATGTATGTATGCTATGATGTATGTATAGTATATATGGAAGCGTCACATTCAAGACTGCCTTCAAAAACAGACAAAAAAAAAATAGCAGCCATCCTTGGAAAACCCAAAGACAAAAATTGACCTGGTAAAAACCAAGGCATATACGAAGTTCCCTGTGCATCATGCCCAGCCACATACATTGGCAGACAATAGAAGAATAAAGTACCCGCCTGGATGAACACAAAATGCAGTCTAAAAAGCATGGAACACACCGCCTCACTAGTCCAAACACATGAACAACCACAGAGTCACAAACATCAACTTGCAATGGCACTAAAACCCCTAGCCATTATAGTAAAACCCCAAGCCAACAGAATCAATCAGAAAAGCCTAAGATTTGAAAAAAGACCTGAAAGCATAAATAGCAAGAGATGATTCCACAGACTGTCAATCAATTGGGAAAACCTCCACCTCTCAAATAAGAACAGTATCTCCACACCACAAAACAGACAAACACCTCGAGCACCAGACAGTACTCCCTCATGATTGCCTCCAACTCAAACACCCCCACACCTGGAGCACGACAGACTTCCCTCATTTGGATGCTCCTCAACTCCAAACACCCCCACACCGAGCACGACAGGAACTCCTCTGATTCCTCCAACTATCAAACACCCCTCAAACCCCACCTGAACACAGACAGGACTCCCTCTGATGGCCTCCAACGTCAACACACCCCCACACCTGAGCACAGACAGACTCCTCGTGATGCCTGTAACTCAAAACACCCCCCCACCAGGCCACCCCAAAGCACCTGAGCACAGAACAAGACTCCTTTATGCCTCCAACTCAAACACCCCCACACCTGAGCACAGACAGACTCCCTCTGATTTGCCTCCAAATCAAACACCCCCCCACCAGGGCACCCAGGTAAAACCCAGCTTCAGCTTAATGGAATAGAGTTGCTTAATGAAACTGAAGCAAACCGGTTCCTTTACACACGGAGCCAAGCTTGCCTGAAAGCCTCCAACACAAGAACAGAAGTGTTAGCCGCAATCAAAGCCACAAAACAGACAGAAGAAACCAGAAACACCAATCACATCCAAACTCCAGTCAATTTGAACACACGGACCCAAAACTCCCATCCAATTCAGAATAGGCCAGCCATGAATTTGAAACCAAAAGCTTCAGAGACCTACATCCATACAGAAAGCCTGATGATGGCAGATGAGATTTGCTGAAACGTTGCTACAACTTTCTAAAAGCACTACATTGCACGCGCTTATAGGTGGGATAATATCCGGAAGGAAGATGAACAGCACACACAACACACACACACACACACCACATTAACACACATATATAATGTATATTTTTTTTTACAAACTCAACACAGAAGCCTGATGATGGCAGATGAGCATTTCTGCTTGGAAACGTTGCTACAACTTTAAAGCACTTACAATGACATGGATAATACCCGAAGGAAACTGAACAGCATAATACTAGTATGCCTTCTGTATGGATTGTGCGCTCACAGCTTTAGAGATAAATATCATATCGCGAGAACTGGCCTATCCTGATTGGTGGGAGTCTTGGTCTGTGTCACTGGACTTGGAGTTTGATTGATTTGGTGTTTTCTTGGTTTTACTGTCTGTCTTTGGGCTTTTGACTGGCTGGCAACACTCTGTTCCTGTGTTGGGCTTTCAGCTGCAGCTTGGCTTCATGTGAAAGGACGGCTGCTATCCATTAGGAGCCAGGTTTCACCTGGGCTGCTCGGTGGGGGCGGTGTTCGAGCTGGAGGCATCAGCAGGGTCTGTTTGTGCTTCAGGTGTTTGCCTGGCTATGTGGTGCATGGGAGATTCTTTCTATTTGAGAGTGGGCATTCCAAAATAATGACAGTCATGCTGGAATCATCTCTTCTATTCATGCTTTCAGTCTTTTTTCAATCTCTATTTGGCTCTCTGATGATTCTTTGGCTTGGTTTTTATAGTGGCTAGGGTTTTAGTGGCCATTGAAGTTATGTTGTGCCTGTGGTTTTTCCATGTGTTGGACTAGTGAGAGGGTGTGTCAGCTTTTACTGCATTCTTGTGTTCATCCAGGTGGGTATTTAATTCATTCTATTGGTCTGTCCAAATGTCATGTGGTGAGGCATGATGCAAGGGGACTTCGTCATATGCCTTGAGTTTTCCAGAGTCAATGTTTATCTTTGGGTTTCCAAGGATGGCATGCCTTATTTTTTTTCTGTTGCAAGGCAGTCTTTATGCCTGATCCTGTGTTAGTATGTTTACTGATTTTATCTGTAGTACCTCTTATGATAGGGCCAGGACATCTGTTCCTAGGTCTGTTGATCTTCTAGGTCTCTGTTATGTCTTGGTTGTTGTCTTTTTGGCATCAAGCTGGTGATTTTGTTTTGTGGAAGCCATTGGTTGTCAATACTTCAATTAACTCACCAGAACCAAAATGCCTGGCAGACAAACGGCACATATAAAGAACTGAACTAAGCACCTAGACTGAAAGTATTGACAGCCAATGGCTTCCTGATTTTGTCTGTTAGTACCGTCTCTATGATTAGGGCAGGACAGCTGTTCCATAGGTTTGTTGATCTTCTCGGTCCTCTATTATGTCTTCAGTGTGTTTCTTGTGGAATCAAGCTGGTGATTTTGTTTTTGTGGAAGCCGTTGGCGTCAGTACATTTTCGGTCAGGGTGTCGCATCAGTTCGTCTTTATTATATGTCATTGTTCTGCCAGATGCGTTTGCGGTCCTTGGTATTAGTGTTTTGGCCACAGAATTTATCTCGTGCTGGGCTGGTGGTGGGATTGGTGCTGAGTAGCATGGATTGGTGTGTGTTTTCTTCTGGTTACGGTGCTGGTTCCTAAGTGTTGCCATCTGTTCTTTTGTAGATTAGTACATCTCGAATTGTGTAGTTTTCTTTTCTTGGTTAATTTTTCCAGATGCTACGTGTGGCTTGGGTCTGTGTTTATAGGTTTGTTATGTGGAGTCTTGAGAGGAGCGATCTGTCAATTTTGTTCTTCATAGTCATTTTTTCTATCATTTAAGACTGTGGCATTCCCTTTATCTTTGGGTTAATTATGCCTCGTTATCATTTTTTCAGGGTTTGTAGCGCTTTGAATTTTCATCTTTAGTTGCAAGTTGCTTTTGGGTGGTTGGCCATTGTGCAAGGTATAGTTGGTAATCTGGGCTTATTCTGTCAGCTTTCATCTGTATTTAATTTGAGTTAGGCTGGATTTCTACTGCACATATGATGGACTTCTGATGGGGGATTTTTGGAGAATGGTGCTATATTATGTGTTGTGCATATATATTGAAACAAATTGCACGACTACTCCAGACTCCACATACAAAACCTCATAAATATGACCAACCACATATCTGGAAAAAATAACACGAAGAAAAATTATAAACCAGCCCACATTGGAGCAAAGAAATCCACAGATGATCATCCAGAGAAAAATCTCAAATGCCCCAAACTATACGGGCCACCACAAAAAACACAAAGGAAGGCATACCTCTCAGACCCCTATTTCAGCTCAAGAGAGCACCACTACAAAAACCTATCCAAAGACCTAGACCCAAACGCAGCTACCAGCCCACTCGTGTGACACAGCAGCTTCACTGTTACAAAAATCATAACACTTCTTTCGAAATGATCAAAGATCTTTACACATGGAAACAAGAAAGCATCTGCTTGTAATATCGATTGGTTTCACTATTCACTCAAGTCCTGATAAAAGAAACTTCTTGAAATATCAAAAATAAATACCAACAGCTGAACAACCTCATGGAACTAGCAGAACACTGCTTAACAACACATATTTCACATACAAAGGACAAAAATACAAAGCAAATTGAAGAAGCCCCTATGGAGATCACCACTGTTACCCGTCATTGCAAACCTGTTCATGGAAAGAATCTCGAATCCCAGACCCTGGCTAATGGCACACCCACAAACCCAAACTATGGCTAAGATAATCGATGACACATTGTGATTTGGCCACCATGTGAAAAAGGAACAACCTAAACAATTTAGTTCTAACACACCTTAAACAACACAACACCCAAATCAAGTTCACCATGGAAGACAGAAACAAACAAAACAGCACCACCCATTCCCAGATGTACTAATCTAGACATAAAAACCAAATTGGCAGTGCGGACACACCATAATCTACCAGAAAGAAAAAACATGACACCCACCACTACGCTCAGCACTCGAATACCCACCACCACCAGCACAGAAAACTCTTGTGGCCAAAACACCATAGCTCAACCAACGCCTGGCAAGACAAGACACACATTAAAGTTGAACTATGCACCCTGGACTAAAGTACTGAACAGCTAAACGGCCTTCCAACAAAAACAAAATCACCAGGCTTGATCCACAAAACACACTGAGACATTAATGGAGACCTAGAAGTTCAACAGCACCTATGGACAGCCTGTCCTGCCCTACATAAGAGGTACTACAGACAAAATCACTAGATACTACACAGGACACATCCCAAGAATGCCTTTCAAAAAGAACAGAAAAATAGCAGCCCTTCCTTAGAAACCCCAAAGATAAAATTGACCTGGAAAACCAAAAGCATATATGACAGTCCCCTGGTGCCATCATGCCCTTGCCACACATACATTGGGACAGGACCAATGGAAAAATAAGTTCACCCCGCCTGGATAGAAACCACAAAAATGCAGTAAAAAAGCTCTGGAACACACCTCCTTCACTAGTCACCACCATGAAAACCACAAGGTACAAATCACTTCAATGGCACTAAAAACCCTAGCCACTATGGAAAACCCCCAGGCACAGAATTTCAGAGAAGCCATTAGAGATTGAAAAAAAGACCTGAAAGCAAATGAAGTGAAGAGATGATTCCACCAGACTCGTCCAATTATATTGGAAGCCTTACTCACAAACGAAAATTCTCCACACCACAAGCCAGGCAAACACCTTGCGGCACAAACAGATCCCCCCAGATTACCTCCAGCTCAAACACACACCCCAACCAGGCACCCAGATGAAACCTAGCTTCCCTAATAGATAATAGCCGTCCTTTACTGCGCAAGCCAAGTGCACTTTAAAAGGGCGGCTCCAATACAGGAACACACATGTTGCCAGCCAATCAAGATTAAAAAAGCTACAAAAGAGACAGGAAGATATTAGAAACACCACATTCGAATGCGAACACCAGCAAACTCGCAAAGACAAACAAACAGACCCAAGACCCCAACCATCAGGATGAAGAAAAAAAACCATTCTGCAGAGCAGTAGGGCTACCCAAATTTAAAACTGAAACAGCTGTAAAGTGTCTGACTTCACAGCATGAACCATGACAGAAGCCTGATGTTGGCCAGATGGAGAATCTGCCAAAACGTACTACAATTTTAAAAGTTACAACTATTGATGACGTGAGGGAAATACCTGAACCACAAAGCTGAACAGCATAAACCATACAATACAACATATACATATACATATACATATACAATACATATACATATACATATTACACATATACATATACTGCCAAGCCTCCTCTCAAAATGAATGTGGAAGCAAAATATCATTCTCCAATGTGGGAAAAGCTATTTAGTATATATTCTGTGACACTTCCACTAGGCTAATACCATCTTGCTACTACTTCATATATTATATATATATATTTGTTTCCTGAGCGTTTTCGCGAGAGTATTTTATTGTGGATCCTTCTGGTTTATTCGGGTTTTCTCTTCCGCGTTAGAATTGGAAGATCTAGGCAACGTTTCGATTGAAAGTCCTCATGTCATCATCTTCAGGCTTGTTTCTTCAGCCTCTTGTGCTTCTCAGAGAGTAATGTGAGCTTGCAGCTGCTTCTTTCACTTTAAACTGCTAGTGGGGGTGTGACTTGATTGGGGGGGGTATTCCTATGTTCTGAGTGTGTAGGGGGCGTTGGCATGTGTTTTGTGGCTCGGGGGTGTGTTTCTGCTTTAGGTGGGGGCCTGGCTTTGCTCAGTGTGTCTTAGTTGCTGGGGATTTGAGCTGAGTGAGCTGTGATCTTGTTGTCGTTTGGCTTCGTGTTCGTGGTCGTGCCACATCTTCATGGTGGGTGTCAGTTTGCTTCTTGTATGGGTCAGAGGGGATGATGAATGAGACTTCATCGAAACGTTGCCTAGATACTTCCAATTCTACGCGGGAGAAAACCCGGCTGAAGTACATTCGATGTAGTCCACACAACCTCTGGACTGATAATTTTAAATCAGGCACAAAAATTCAGTCTATCATTACCTTCTTTACTTCCTCATTCTCGAAATCATTGAAAGGTTATTAGGCTGTCCACACTTTTTCTTGGCAATAACAAGAAATGAATGCATTCTCCTCTCTACATTGGATGGAGGAACTTCTCTCTGCAGTTCCTCCATCCAATATTGCACTTTTCATATTTTCTGAACCTTTTGCTGCTCAGATCACACTGCCTGTTGCTTTTCAATTGTTGCTTTTCAAACTTAACACAGGAGTCTATGTTAATCAAACACTTGTAATCTTGTTAATAAATTTTTACCTACCCAATGGCTTGGCACAAATGTAGGCGCTTTTTTTTCATATTTAACTCAAGGGTTAAGAAGTCACAGACACCCTACAAGCTCCCATCCTCTGCACATACACATATATTCTTCCTATATGCAAGAAAGCAACTTTTTGTTTGAGGTGTATATGGAATAATTACAATTAAAAAATTGTTAGGATTTTGGAAAAGAAATATCCCCACAAAGCATTTTTTTTTTGCTTATATTGCAATGGAACACAGCTCAAAACACCTCAAATATTCTGTCAGAGAAAAAAATGATAACTTGAAACAAGCCACTTATTTCTTTATTTTTTCATTACCATTAGGATAAGTGCCAAAGATAAATTAGAGAACTAGATGATTCTTGATGAAAAAAAAGTATTTTTAAAAGAAAAAATTCATGGCAGTGAATTAACAGTGAAATTAACCATTAAATGTACTTTTAACATCTTGGCCAACATGCATGGTTATAGCCAAGCAAAACCAAAGCCAAAAAGTTCAACTTCAAAGTAGTACTTCTTAGGCTTATATGTTGAACATTTGGCATTTGACAAACTGCTTGAGAAATGTACAGAAAGATTACATTTATAAATTGCATTTCCTACAGCAAAGAATTTAAAACAGCATTATTATATTATTATATTCATCATCTACAGTATGACATTTTTTCCAAGCTTTTCCTTATGTTCAATGTGTTTTTCAGTTTCTGGACAATATATCTGCTTAACTGATTTTCTTTCACTCCCTAGTGCATCCTCCCCTGGGATGGGATTCTACCAGTTCGCATCTATTCGCCAGAACCGGTTGTTAACATTCTAAGCAGTTCAGAGAACCAGTTGTTAGAAGAAATTACTGGCCAAATCCTGTGAGGAAGGCAGGAAGGAAACATTCTGGTGTTGCTTACAGAAAGTGCCTCTCTGTTAACTCTTACTACATTCTTGGCAGGACAGGACTTCCTGTCTGAGGAACTTCTCTGGAGTTTTTTTTCCCATCCTTTGCTGGTACTTTGCTTGTGTGGAGTAACCATTCAAAGTTGGAATGGCACTAAAAAAAGTGATTAATGACCATTTTTCACACTTACAACTGTTGCAGCATCCCCACAGTCATGAGAGGCCAGGCGAGGAGATATGTGCCTCAATGTGAATGATATTGAGTTGGCCACGCCCAGCCAATAACATGACCACCAAGCCATGCCCACTAACTTAGCCATGCCCACAGAACTGGTTGTTAAAAAAATTGAATCCCACCCCTGATCCTCCCCTTAATTGGCTTCAGCTAATGACAGCAGAATCTGTGGCCACTGTTTCATTGCCTGATCTGTTTCACATCTGTATAGTTTTGAAGAATTTAAAAGAACATTTACTGATCCTAGGTCATCAAAACACATAAAACAATGAAACAAGTCACCTCCATTTATCCAAAGTTCAGGGTCAAGCACAAAATATATTGTGAGCTCAGGACCAGAAGTTCTGAAGACATAAAGAGGAAGAAATGGAGAGGAGAATGAGGATCCAAAATTACCATAATTTAGGCAGGGGGCAGTGACTCTAAAATATGCTATTAATAGAGCTCCAACAAAATTGACCATGTTGTTTGAAAGCAGTAAAGTAAAAAACAAATCAGGTTCACATGTTGACAACAGCATGTATAAAATAATCTTTAGTCTTCAACCAGGATTATATAATAAATCTCTTAGCCAGTTCCTATGCCAGAAACATACACAAATCCTGAAATCTTTATAGATTCCAAATTGTGGGCATATGGCCAAGAAGAAGATATGTGTCTTTTAATCCAGTATCAAAGTTATAATCCTGCTGTGGTCAACCAAGAGTATGGCAATAACAAAGAAGAGCAAACCACACGAGTCATATTCTAATTCCTGAGGTGAACAGTATCTTGAATAGCAAGGTGAATGAACATCCTCTGAATATTCTCTGAAGTGTCTAAAACATATAAAGTATTTGACCCTCAGTGGAGTATTCCAGTTCATTATCTTAGAAGTCATGTAAATGATTATTAATTTCATCAAGTTCTTTTAACCTCATATTCAGAAGTGTTACTGGCTTAGAAACTATAGTTAATTCTTTCAAAAACTCCAAGTACTATGAAAAATCACAAGCAGGGGTAGTCTGAAAAACATATGGTAAAAGTGTGGGCTCCCATGAGGCACTCTGACATAAACCAAACCCATTTGCCAGTTTTTGCTTCTAATTTGGTAAAAATGTTAAGAATTATTTCTTTAAAACTGAATGGATCCAAATTAATATAGAGGGGACTAGTTTGTGAGAAGACAGTTTGTTTGCTCATCAAATGTGTAAGGCCACCCATCTGTTTGGGTGCCAAACAGACAATTAAAAAAAACCATCACCAATAATTACAGTGACCATCATTTTGGTGGTCAGGGGCTAATCAAGTACAAATCTAGAAAAGGGCCCAATCTGAAAGAGGTTCACAAGGTGAAAAGAATTTATGTTTATACCTTTACAAAGGAAAATTCAAAAGCAAAATTAAGAAAACAAATAACTGAATTAAATAAATCTAAGAGCAGGGGTGGGATTCAACTGGTGTTACTTCCGGTTTGGTGACTATGTTTTGCATGCACATGTAAAAAACCCTTAAGCTGTGCCACCTGGAGAGCTGAAAAGCACAGCGTGCAGGTGCACAGCATTTGAAAAGCCTCTATTTTCCTGCTTTTTCAACTTCAGTTGTGCTGCCCAAAGCAGCTGAAGTTGAAAAAACAGGAAATAAAGGACAGGTAAGAGCCCCGGCGGGCAGGTGAGCCAAACAGCAACAAACTCAGAACTGGTTCAGTGTATGCTGCTCTTCAGAGCTACCGGTTC
This sequence comes from Laticauda laticaudata, assembly GCA_004320025.1. NCBI lineage: Eukaryota > Metazoa > Chordata > Lepidosauria > Squamata > Elapidae > Laticauda > Laticauda laticaudata. The sequence continues at coordinate 37,713 of BHFT01058051.1, forward strand.
TATAGAACCGGGCAGAACTGGTAGCATCCCACCCCTGTCTAAGGTTTAGGGCTTTCTGAAATAAAAGACTCTTCTTTATAATAAAGGACACAAGATTGCTTTCCCACCACCTATCCCAACAGGAAGAATGGGACAGAAAGGCTGGTATCACCTTGGGCCTCAGTGTCTGTTACTTAGCTGCTTTACAGAGAGCAGGGCAGAGGCAGGAAGCAGCATCTGCAGCAAAGTATGTCTCAGCAAATCCCAATGGACTTGGCAGGGAAGAACATTCCTCCAGATGTGAAGGATGGCAGATGCAACAGGAAAAGGAGGGGTGCTCCTGGTATGGCTTCTGCTGGTTGTTGTCAGCAACATAGGTCAGAAATGAAGACACTATTTCATTCTCCATAGACTTGTCTGTCCAAGGATCTGCTTCCAGGGAGATGCCCAGCACAGTCTTCCCCTCTCCCCCTTCCTGGTACCATGTTATTCCCCACCCCCTCCATACTTCCTAAAGGAAGTGGGCCATTTTCTGCCCATAAAGATAGGTGAGGCTTATGCTTAACTCTTACAATTGATTTAAAGCTCCCAAGTCTCCACGCTTCCCTATTAAATATAACTGAAAAACCCCAAATGGAATTTATGAGGGGAGGGTTATGATGGAATGTTATTGTTTATTTAATCAAAGTTGGGTCTGTTTTCTGTTAAAAATAATCTCAAATGAAACAAATTTTGCAGGAATTATATAGCCTTTTATGAGAAAGCAATATATGCCAAACTGAAGATAAAAATGAGGGAGTTTTTTTTCCCCCCCTTTGAGAACTGCCAATTCTTTTTTTTTTTCCAATTTCTTGGCAGAATTAGACATAATATTCAGACATGGTTGCCTCTTCTGAAAAGATAATGCATGCCAAGTTTCAGGTGATTAGGTTTAAGGATTTTATATAGTTAGTCAACCACAACTATGACAAATATTGGTTTTGTGGGTTAATGAAAAATATTGCTGGTTAAACAGCCAAAGTGAAATGGCTGTTTAGTGGCATACTGTGATACTCTTGACTGTTTTCTGTGATAGTCTCGTGACTCATGACTCATAACTCGTGACTTTTGTGCTCATAAATTACCAGGCTTAGAGCTACAACTCTTGGGCCAACTTGCTAGTTCCGATGAAGACCTCATGCCAATATAAGTGTGAGATCCCCATCGTAAGACTTTCCTGGGGGTCCCCAGTGCTGCTTTGTTTCTGGACAATAAAGAATGTGATCCTAACAATGGATGGAAACTGAGTTCCTTAAGTGAATTGAAAAGACAAACAACAAAGATAGGTTCTTGTTTTGCTTTATGCTCTCACAGCACATCACCAAATGTCTCTTAAACCCTTGAAGGTTCTATTTAATTCATGGGAGATGTCATTAGCAGTCCTCCTGATCTTTGGAGTGACTTGAAAGTTTTAGGAAAACACAGGGGGGTGGGGGCAAAAAGCCCTTCAGAAAACAGCAGTTCATCAAGGCTGCTGGGATCCATTGAGAATCAACAAATAACACTCTCGCTCCCTTTCAAGCCCTGAACTGCAGTCCTGGGGTATGGAAATGAAACAAAATCTATAAAGAAGAGGGGGAGAAGGGAATTTTAATTAAAAAGGAAAAGAACCATTCTTGCTGAGAGGTAGGAAGTAGGACACTTTTTGAGATGAACCAGGAAAATCTTGGTTCAATGTGATTCATTTATATCCAAGTAATTTTAATAATGTCTGTGCCAGCAGACAAAAATGACCTTGAAGTGAGATAGATGAAGAACAGAGAATTAAATGCATGTGAAATACAACTCCCGACATGGATTTTGCCCACTTAACATGCGATGCAGAACAGCTTACATTTGGATAAGTGTTCATTTCTGTTCACCCTAGAAATGGTCTGGTAAATATCCTGGCCCAAGACTCAGAAGATTCTGAATCTAGCCGCTCTAAAGAAATTGCTCCAACAGTGGGATGTCAGCCTCAAGAGACATCAAGTTACAGATCACACTGACACCATCAGAACAACTGAAGCTGTCAGACAATGAGGTAAGACTTCCAAGACTTGGTGATTGAAGAGCAAAGTAGAGAAAGGGCATTCAGTGAAGATCCTTACCAAGCAAGGGAGAGACATCTTTAATTAAACATAGCTGGCTGAAGCCTGGCTTAAGAGGCAGCCTTGACTCATTTCTTTCCACTGTAAACAACTATCTTATCACCTGGTTCATCATATAATTCCTGTGTAATCCACATGTATAAAAAAAATTCTGAAACTCTGACCTTTGGATTGGTTGACAAACCTAGTATGGTTCTCTCAACTTTGATTTTGACTACTCTTCTCTGCATTCCTATTTAAGACAAAACTACCAAGGCAAGTTTTTCCACCCAAGAGACTCTGTTTTGATGTACAGATGTTTCCTTTTCTGTCATTTATCTACTCCACCTCGACTCCAGTATTTTATTGTCGTAATACTTCTAATTATGTAGGAGAAGAGTGGTGTGTGTGTGGAGGGGGAAGAGTCTCAAGAGGATTCAGCCTAGAATTGTTACAAGTGCACCAAGTTCAGTCCTCTTGATTTTCATTAACTCTCATCTAGCACCAATTTAGTGCTATCTGTTAGTTGACCAGATTCTTGTGTATAGTTTGAATAATAAATAAATCAGAACTGGAGTTGGCATGTGAACCTGATTCTTCATGCCTAACAAATCCCATCATTTCAATCTTAATCCATAATTAATTCTCCACCAATATACAGCCATTTTGATACCACTTTGAAGTAAGAACCATCTAGAATGCAGGACAAATCTGGATGGTTCTAGGTTACACTTTGATGTAAAAATATTTTATGGGTTAAATAACGAGCTGAAGAGATTTTTGCAATACCAAGAGCAGGAGTGTCAAACTTGTGGCCCACAGGCCAGATGCATCATGCACTGGCTACACCCACCCCTGGTTTAGCGAAGGGAAAAAGTAAAGTTATTTACTACAAAGCACCTTTTTTTCAAATTGTTCATAGGTTTGTTAAAAATTATATTAAACAGATAAAACTAATAAAGAAACCTAGTTCTCTCCCCCCCCCCCCCCNTCCCCCCCCCCCCCCTCTCTCTCTGGGAGGGAAAAAAACCCTCCCAAAAAAGATAAATGAAAAAGAAACTTCCCCCTCCATCTCCAGGAAGCATGTTCAAAATTAACAACTTGTCATTGTCTCTTAAATCACAATCAGATACATCTTTGTTCCATACCTCATTCCATTTTCTGTAAACACATCTAAATCTTCAGCTCTCTTTATTAATCAACAAACGTCCAGTAAAAATTAACATAAATACATAACTACCTAAGTACATAATCCCTCTTTCCATTCAATCTAAATCCCTCTTTCCTAAAAATTAAACATCACAATCATAATGAAAGCTATTAAACATTACTAGAAATTATTAAACATTACTAAAAAAAAACCTTATTTAGATATTCAAAAGTAGAGATGTAAATATTAGAAACTAATCCATGACACCATTAAACATTTTCAAAAGATAACCATTAACTATTACCAAAGATAGTAACTCATCATTTAACCATTATTGAATAGGCCAGTTTTCAACTTTTTTCCTTCTTCCTCCCAGTTATCCTTAAGTTCCATATATAAAATTCTAACTCATGGTTTTTCCCAATATATCTTTGTCTCCTCTGTTGAAGGTTCTTATCATCTTTATCTAAGTTCTCTTGTAATTTCCACGAATAGCTCCAGTAAGTCTCTTACTTCATTTTGAAATGGTAGTCCACATACCTCTTTGGATACATAATCTGTATATCCTTTTTTATTTTTAAATGATCATCCAATTCCAATTGTAATAGCCAGTATTTCCATCTATTTTTTATAAGCTGTAATTTTTAAACCCACCTTAAAATACCTTTTGGTTGTCTTCAAATGAGTTAGGGTTAGGGTTAGGTTAGTTTGTTCATCTTCTGTTGCAACTGTTAGTTTCAGGAGAGAAGTAAAAAGCTCAAGCATTTCACCAGCTCACAGAACAAATCTTTTCTTTAAATGTGGCCATCGCATGCTTTAAGAATTGATCTTCAAAATGTTGTTTTGTATTCAAAATGTAAACATAATAGATTTTTCCCACACCAAAGGATTTTTCTAATTAATTTCAAGTCTTTCTTTAGAATTAGTTTACAAAAATCATAGCATTTAAATTCTTTAGAAACAACTCTATAACCACTCCTTTGCTGTATATTGCAATTACAAAAGATAAAACCAAATAAAGGTCTTTCAGAGCTGAAAAGATATAATGACCTTTCTTTTTAAACATATTGACTAAAAACTCATCCTTGTAGGCTTGCAGTTTTGAAGGTTTTTCAATCTTAAAGAAGCAATACAAAATTAAACTCCAAAAACATGAAGGTTGGTCAAACCTGGAATCCATGAAAGGCTGCATTTATGGCTCAGAGCACAATGGAACTTGTAACTCAGCTGCTTGCAAGCAGCTGCAAAAACATCAAATTCTGCAGTCTATTTACAAAATCAACCTTAGAGTATATATGGGCAATCTCCTGAGCTCTCTTTATTCTGAAGAGAGTTTTAGCAGTCTGGATCTTGCAACCAGCTGTCTTTTTGTCTGTAATTATCTCACAATTTGCACAGTGGAGAAAAACATAAACATTGGCTTGCCTTGTATCACCAGAAGTGGGTTTTTTTTCCAAACTGTTAAAGAAGCTGCATTGCTTGCAAGCTTGAAAAACACTATTGGCTATCTCATTAATGTACACATTCAGGTAGACCTTGCTTCATGACTGCTTTGTTTAGCAACCATTTAGCAACCAGTTACAACTGTCCTGAAAAAATAACTTTATGATCACAGCAGTCACACAGTAATGTGATTGAAGTCACTATGTTTTGCATCCAGAGGGTAATTATGGCCATTGCAGTGTCCTGCAGAAGCATGAATGCCATTTGCATGTTGCACAGCTAGCTTCTGGCAAACAGTCAATGGATAAGCCGTCTGTAAAAATTGCCAAGTCACTCTCATGTGATGTCTTACTTAATGATTTGTGGGAGATTTAATGTTTAACAATTGCATTATTTAATAATGAGTTGCTGGTCCCAATCATCGTTGTTAAGTGAGGCTAGTTGTATAGCCACTTTCCTTTTTTCCTTCCAACAAAGTGGAAGTCATTTCTGCAATTGCTACAAGAAGCTTTTAGGAGTTGATACAGTAAAAAATGTGTAGTGTGTGTATATGTGTTACATTTTCAAATTGCAAATGATATAATTTGCATCAAATGAAAATTATGACATATTAACAAAGTTTTCTGGGACGCAGACTCATAATGCTTTATCTTATGCATTTTGCCTCTGTAAAACTTTCTATAGGCATGCTGTCATGCCCCTGGTGGAGATTGACTCTGAGGGAGAGGAGGAACAGCCAAAAGGGAATGGAAGTGTGACTCCGGGAGGTTGTGGAGGAGGCTGGGGAAGGGCAGAGGACAGCTGAGCAGTCAGAGGAGGACCAGGCCCATCCCCTCTCCATTCTACAGCACGCAGGGAGGACAGGATCAGGGAAAAGTGTGCTCTATTCGGGAGGAGAGGGCAGTGATCCTTCTCATGGGCTGCAGCTGTGAGAACTGCATAAGAGTTTGGACCTGTGTTCTCGCAAATGCTGGAGACAAAGTGTGTTTTATTTTGGTTTGAGGTTATCTTCGTTGGCCTCCTTCCAACATACTGTGCATCGTTATCTCCTTGAATTTGGTAAATACTTCTCCTGTCCCGTTGTGGAAATTTCAACATTGTAGTTTGTTCAATTTTTATTTTCACCTCTGTCTGCTCATTAAATTTGGCCTGTATTGCTTTCTTTTGAAGATTATTTTTGACTATGTTTTATCTCCAACTGGGAATTATTGAAGAGTGGGGCCAAGTTGGAGGCATTAAAGAATATTTATTTACATTTTGGATTTTGTTATGTTTGTGTTACACTCTGGGTCATCACAAATGCACAGTTTACTTTTCAGGTTTGACTAATATTCCTTCTTGCTTGTGTACCTCTAAAATTGGATCATAGCTCTAACAAGCGCAGGCTACTAGATCTGGACACCAAATTAGTTCTGCCAAATATGTTACAAGAACCATGAAAAGACACCAGGGAAAGAGAGCAGCCATGAATAATGAATCCGACATGGAATAACATATACACATAGCAATCAATAATGAAAATGTGTGTCAACAAAACATGGAAGGACAAATTTATATTTGCTTTTTAGTGGTGTCACTAAATATCATCCCAAGTAAAACTGGAAATAAACGTAGAAATGCCTACTTAATAAAGAAAGCAAGGAGGGGGGAAGATGCTGTCCAATTATCTGGGTGCAAATTATAGCTACTAACTTCCAAGTAGTTACTGACTACAGATGATGGAAATTGTAGACTCTAGTATAGCTTTTCTTTTAACGTTCAAAAAATCCTTCTTAGTGTTTTATAGATATATTCAAATAATATAATATGTAAGATTGATAAGCATGTGCAGATGTATACAAATGGTGATGTCCGAATGTGTACAAAAGTTGCATTAGAATTACATCTGTATGAAAAATAGCTTTATAAAAGTATAAAATAAAAATGTAACAGAACCTGCATATCTGGATTCATCACACCGAGCTACAAAAAAGCTAGTCAAAACTAAACATAAGAGTAAAATTAAAAATAAAGCAGTTCTGCAAAAGTTATAAAATAGTTTTTAGATTGTGGAAAGCCTCAATTCAACTATAGTTTGCTGAACAAAAGTACAGTTGGCAGGATTCTTTCAAAATCAAAGAAACCACAATGTGGTTTAATCTGATGTGCTAATCTAAGCACTATGAGCGTAAGCAAATCTACTGTATCACTATAACCAAGTGATACAGCCAAGCCACTGTATTATTATAGTTTATAATGCATAAGCAATTGCCTCCAAAATTATACAACAAGGTATTTTATACAATGGAGATAATAAGTCAAGAAGGCAATGTATGTTTAAAGCTCTAGTTAAAAGTTTATAAAAGGTTAATATCTACCAGGAAACCAACTAAGGAGGTAATTGGCCAACAGGGACTTTGAAGTTACATTAAGAGGGCAGGAAAATGCAAGAAACTTAATAAATTCTTTGCTTCCATCTTCACTGCTGAGGTTATAACATATATTATTGCTCCTGAGCTGGATTTTTCAGGAAGGGAATCTGCTGAGCAGAGATGAAAAGAAGTAACACAAGAAATAAAGTTACACTGCTAACAGGCAAGTTAAAAATGAATAAATTCCCAAGTGCTGAGAATACTCACTATAGGCTTCTTAAAGAAGTCAAACGTGAAATTACTAATCTTTTAACAAAAATATGAATCTCCTCTTTCAGATCAATGCCTGTTCTAAGGACCGGAAAGCAGCAAATGTAATTCTATTTTTTTAGAAGGAATTTCAAATTTCATATGTACAGTAATGAGATCTGAGCTAGTGATGACTAATAACAAAAGGGTTCTTGGAATCATGGTGGGTAGCTAAATAAAAAATGTTAGCCCTGTGTGCAGCTCCTGTAAAAAAGGCAAGTGTTATGCTTGGAATGATTAGGAAAAAAGCACAAAATAAAACTGCCTGTGCAATTTTATTTAGATAAATTTATAATGTGGCTGTAGCTGTAATACCACGTGCCTTTCTGGTCACAGCAGTTCAAAAAGGACAGCTGGGTGAGAGCAGCATTCCCATGACACAGAATATAGAAGATAGAATTCTTTATTGGCCAAGTGGACACACAAGGAATTTGTCTTGGTGCAAATACTCTCAGTATACATAAAAGAAAAGATACATTCGTCAAGAGTCAAGAATCATAAGGTACAACACTTAATAATAGCCATAAGGTACAATAAGCAACCAAATCATACTAGGAAACAGTCAATATAAATCGTAAGGATACAAGCGACAAAACTACAGTCCTACAATCACAAGTGGGAGGGGATGGATGATAAGGAGTGATGAGAAGATTAATAGTAATAGTAGTGCAGACTTTGTAATAGTTGAACAGTGTTGAGAGAATTATTTGTTTAGCAGAGTGATGGCTTTCAGGAAAAAAAATGTTCTTGTGTCTAGTTGTTCTGGTGTGCAGTGTCTATAGCGTCGTTTTGAGGGTAGGAGTTGAAACAGTTTATGTCCAGGATGTGAGGGGTCTGTAAATATTTTCACAGCCCTCTTTTTGATTTGTGCAGTATACAGGTCCTCGGTGGAAGGCAAGTGGGTAGTAATTGTTTTTTCTGCAGTCCTAATTACTCAATATAAAATATAATGCGATCTCCCCATCCCATCCCTCCTTTTTTTAAGGATGAGTATTCTCATTTTGGTAGATATTAGTCTGTAAAGTACTTATAAAACTTCGATCACACATAAAATAAGTCAAAATTAAGTTGTTAAAAAATAATACATGTAATTTTTGACTTATGATCACAATGGTGCCCAAAATTTCTGTTGGTACATGAGATATTTAAGTGAGCTTTGCCCCATTTTACAACCTTTCTTGCCACAGTTGTTACATGAATCACTGCAGTTGTTAAGTTAGGAACATGGTTGTTAATTGAACATGGTTGTTAAGTACAAAGTCAATAGCTTCCCCATCAACTTTGCTTGTCAGAAGGTCACAAAAAGAAGCCACATGGCCCCAGGACACTGCAACCATCATAAACATGAGTCAGTTGACAAGCATCTTTGAATTTTGATCATGTGACCATGGAGATGCTGCAACCATTGTAAGTGTGAGAAATGGTCATATGTCCCTTTTTTTCAGTGCTGTTGTAATTTTGAACAGTGACTAAATGAACTGTTGTCAGTCAAAGACTATCTGCATATGACCAATGGGGAGAAAAACTGTCATTTTTCTATACCAGCAACTTCTGATCATGGAGTTCCTAAGGGATAGGACAGGAAGGTAAGACAACTGCACAAAATTTGGAGGATCATAATCATGTTTTTGACATATCTAGAGTGAAACCTCACCCATTCACATAGAACATTGTCCTCATATTCGAAATTTACGACAAACTTTAATATTTAAGTGTGGCATTTCTTGTATCAAATCAACGCCTTTTAAGCATTATGTTTAAGAACCCGGAGGTAATATGGTAGAATAATAACATTTACAAACTGAATTGTCGGTCATGAGGGAGCCTATTGCATTTATCTCAAATTCAGTTTTACAATATAAAATATTCATTGACCTGTTATTGCTGCCATTACCCTGTCATGGTCTCTGCTCAAGAACTAGGATTTGACTATAATGAGCCCTTCAGGAGAAACAAAGCAAAGAAAAGGCTGACTCAGTAAGAGGACAGAGGATATTATCTCACTCAGCCATTCCTGTATCTTTCCCTGCACTTTTGTAAACCAGCAGCAAGAAAAATGGCATCATGGTAGGCAAAATCAATTACCTTCCCCCTCTGTCCCTCTCTCCTTCCCTCTCTCTCTCTCACACACACACACACGCAGAGCATCATTTAAAAATCCAAGGACAAATACCATTACAGTAAAAACTTGAAAAATGAATCAACAGTAGTGTTGCTGTCGCACAAGTGCTACAATTAAAAGTGGAAGCATAAATCCATTTCAGCTATTACTTTCCTTTCTGGGGGGCGGGGTAACCTTTTTTTTCAAAACATTTTTGACCAAAGTTTCCATACAATGTTGGGAATATCACTGATGCAATTGATCAGTGAGGCAATGATTCAATTGATTTCAGAACAGTGCAGATTCTATTATGGGACATAACACTGCTTCATTACCAACTATCTACTGTAGGACATGGTGCACAATATTGAAGGGAAACTAACCAAGCATTTTCTGAAGGCCAAGAAAACTGCGGAAAAATACAAACTATCCTAGCAATCTTCTACTATATTTTGACTACATGTGTATGTATGCATCTTCAGTTTACAAAGAAAAATGGCAGGGAATGCTTTCAAAACACAAAGCAGCTGCATTTAAAAAGCATTAATTTGTTAAGCTTGGTTTAATAATATCCTTTAGTATATTGCTCATTGCTGAATCATAGGAAAGACAAATCTAGGGAAACTGCTAATGATGCCAGAAAAGTATGTGAGGCATTTGTGGTTTAGAAGCTTAAAACAAAAGAAAAATAAATACAAATAGGAAAATAAAAAGCCATTCAGCGGTTGGCAGTAATTGACTTCAATTGATTTTTCAATAAATCATTCTACTTTTGTGTTTTTCTCTGAAGCTTCTATTAATTGGATTCCTTCATTGAATCTGTCTTCTTTCTATGGTACTTTCTTTAGGCAAAGAACACCCATTCAGTTGTGGATTATTATTTTTTTTGTAAAAGTCTTTTCTACTATTCCCTTTAGAGTACTATTTTATCTTTATATGTACAGGATTTCATGTGAGCTTCAACAGATACCATTTCTAAGATTGGAAGACCCTTCTTCCCTCTACTAGATTGAATGGATCTTCATCCTCTGCATAGTAACCTTTTATGGGATCACATTTTAATTCTCTTATTTAGATCATGGAATAGAATGTGTTGTAAGTCCAGGACTGCCCTGTATAGCAAAGCAAAAATAACACAAAATGAACATAATAGTCAGCTAACATGAGGGGCTTGTACTTCAATAGCAAAACTTCCAGAACAGGTATAACAGATATAAGTGATAAGCTGCTTCTCAGATATTTAGAAATGATAGCTTATGTTAGTAAAATCAATTGTTCTCTAAACTGATTTAAAGAATAAAATCTTTGTCCCAATTTTTATTTTAAAAAATCTATATAATTTTCTGATTTTGCCTATGCTTGAGTGTGTAAATTGGAGATAATTATAGGAATTTTTCTTAGCCAAAGTAACATCACATGTGGCTTTCTTGAAAAGAATTCCTATGGAACGGGATTATTTCCCATGGAAACTAACATGAAAATGGCCTCCTTCATACATATCTTAATATATTTCAAAGAGGATTTAAGGCAAAAAGCTAATACTGCATGGTCAGAAAATCTTTAGCTGAAAAAACAAGGAAGAGAGGAAAGGAGGAAGGAAGGAAGAAGGGAGGGAGAGAGGAAGGAAGGAAGGAAGAACTTGTTCCATCTCGTATGTTGTCTGATTATTCTTTGCCTTCCATGATTACAGGTATATAATAAGAATGTGGGACACAGTGGCTCATTGGCTAAGACACTGAGCTTGTCGATCTGAAAGATTGGCAGTTCGGTGGTTCAAATCCCTAGCACCGTGTAACGGAGTGAGCTCCCATTACTTGTCCCAGCTTCAGCCAACCTAGCAGTTTGAAAGCATGTAAAAATGCAAGCAGAAGAATAGGGACCACTTTGGTGGGAAGGTAACAGCATTACATGCACCTTCGGCGTTTAGTCATGCCGGCCACAGGACCATGGAGACATCTTCAGTCAGCGCTGGCTCATCGGCTTTGTAACCGAAATGAGCACCGTCCCCTAGAGCAGGAAATGACTATCACATATGTGCGAGGGGAACCTTTATCTTTACCTTATAATTAGAATGGGAGGACTGGAAGCAACCAAAACACTAATATTTAAGATATGTAGTCGCTACTTCTTTAGCCAGAATGGGGAGAAAAAAGATTCAGAACAGGTCATGTTTCCTCCTCAGGACTGCATGATATTTTCTCCAATAGTGAGATCAGATGGATTATTGGAATGTTCTTGGTAGAGCTACAAGATATAATAAAGGTCAAGATGACCAATATCAGAATAGAGCTGAAAGGGAGCTTGGAGGTCTTCTGAACCAGCTCCCTTCTCAAACACAACACCTTATACAATTTGAGACAAGGGGCTGTCCAGTCTCTTCTGAAAATCCTCCAGTGATGAAGCACTTCAGCACTTCTGAAGGCAAGCTGTTTCACTGGTTAATTGTCCTCGCTGTTAGGAAGTTTCTCCATAATTCTAGGTTGCTTCTCTCCTTGATCAGTTTCCATCCATTGTTGGAAACTAATAAATAGGCATATAACTATGTTTATCTAGGTACCAGAAGCTGAGCACAATTCAGTGACAACTAACTTCTTCCATTTACTAATTCTATCATTCATAAACACTTCCGCTTATTTCCATATAATAGAATAGCCAAAATCAAAAGAGAAAGAAATATGGGTAAAATTATTAAGTAACTGTTATATTACTTATAGTGATCAAGGATACTGTATTAGTTGCATAAAGCACATCCACATTTCCCCCAAAGCTGCAGTATATATCCATAACTTAGCAACTTCTTATATGGACTTGCCAAAAAGTGCTTTATATCAGAAGTGCACAATAGGACATCCCTATAGAACACCAAGGGCCTTCAAAACCATAAAAAAGCAAAAGTTAGAATATTTTGGACATGTGATGCGACACCCAGAAAAATAACAGCATATTTCACTTAATCCTCCAAGGAAAGATTGAAGGCAAATGAGGTCCAGGCAGAAGAACATAATGGCTTTGAAATCTAAGGCAGGGGACACAAACCTTTTGGACCTCAGAGACCACCAAACTCCTAATTTTAAATCTCGCAGACCAGAGACCCTGGGAAAATCCCAAAAAAATTTGCAGGAAAATTCTCCACCCCATTTTCCTACTGATTGACTATTCTTTATTTGAAATTGCAGGATACCATCTCCAGCTCTGTTCTCAGAGGGAGGGAGGGAGGGAGGAGAGAGAGAGAGAGAGAGAGAGAGAGAGAGAGAGAGAGAGAGAGGGAG